>JASAND010005079.1:0-73817 GCA_030248195.1 Trissonchulus latispiculum
TATAGGTACCCTTAATTTTTAGGCAGGCATTATTTTGTGGCAAACGCACAAATTAACACACAGCACACAACACACATACTCATTGAGCCAAGGGCCACTTCACACTGCTCCCGCAGGCGGCCCAGCAGGATCTGATCCGCGGCAACCAAGAGCTCGCAGACGCGATCGGTCTCCTCCTCCGCGCCGCCGAGCAGGGGCAATTCGTCCGTATACAGATAGTGGACAATGTCGCCAACGATCACGGATTTCAGCGGCAAATTCAGGCTTTGATTGCGGCGTGCCTAGAGAGAGAGAGAACAAAGAGGAAAACGAAGCATTCAATAATGCAAAACGTAAATGTAGTAAGTAGAGGGTAAATTTAAATTCCAACTTCCAGGCGGGGGTGGCTTTCATTACTTTCATCCAACATAAGGCTTAACAACATCAATCGTGAAATAATTATAGGTATTTTTTCACAAAACGCAAATGATAATCTAGATTTCTTTATTTAATATGCACAAAGCAAGGGGTTTCAGGTACTTTTCAGGCAGCAATAAATTCACTATCAGACAAGCATTTTAGCAGGGTCAGCGGCTCAGCGCTCAATCCTGCAAAAAGTCATCAAAAAAAGGTGTTACACAAATCCAAACCTCAATCCAAGGATTGCCCAGCATAGCTCCAAAGTATTCCGACCGAGCCGCCAGAATGCAGCGATGTGCCTTCAACTGGCCATCCGTACAGATAATGCTAACATCGTGGAACTCAGGAAACTCTTTTCGACAAAACTGGACACGCCGAGCCGGCAATCGATGATGGGGTTTCACGGCAACCGTTCTGGTAGACTGGCGCCATTCAAGATTATTGGTACTGAAAGTGGAAAAACGTTTTCACTTTTTAAGCATAAAAAACACCGTTTCTCAGAAATAAATAAGCCAGAACAGAACAACAGTGGAACCTAACAATAAAAGGCTGCTTGAAACTATAACAGAAAAGCCATTTCTACACTGACAAGCAATCATTTCAAATTTTCAAATTACTTTCCTACAGTCTCCCCCCCCCCTTAGGTTACTTTCCGTTAAGTCATCACAAATATGTGGATCAAAACTTGCCATTTTGCATCAATCAAGCCCTACACTACACCTACCCTACATACACTTACACTTTAATCAGCTCTTTGACGCCCAGTTTCTTAGCCAAATCCGTCAGTTCGGTCAACGGATTATGGCCGGTTTCCACTCCGGGTTTTTCGTTTTCATTTTTCTCCACAGATTTAGTCGTTTTCTTGTTTCTATGCTTTCCTTTCTTCGCCGACGGCTGGCTTAATACCGCTGCCGTCGACAGAGTACCATTTTCCGACGCTATGGCGCCTGTCACTACTAGGTTACTACAGTCTCGACCCGGCGTTGATAGATCACAGCTACCGGTATAGATAAAATCTAACACCTGTTTCCAAATTTCGGCTCTTATCGGTGGCTCAACCGCAGTAGTAGTAGCAGTAGTAGTAGTAGTAGTAGTAGTAGTAGTTCCCAAAAGATCAGCTAAGCAGATTTGTTCAAGCTCAGGATTAGCTAGAAACTCTTTGGCCAGCACAGATGACCCGGAGGCCAGAATAAATTTGTGCAGTGCATAGGGAAGGCCGTAATCATGATTTTGGCCGGAGGCGCCGCCGCCACCTAGCACAACTAGAACATCGTGCAGTAGATCGTTCTCTGCCGATTCGTGCAGAAATTGCTGCATATTGTCGACCATTTCTGAGGGACTGACACTGGGTAGATCAGTCAGCAAAGTGGAGGGGTGTTGCTAAAAAATTGATCTCAAAAATTAAACTAAATAAATGAATAAATTAAAATTTATTTTAAATAAACACTTGGCAGGCGTTGAAATGAGCAAACGACATTAAATCTGAGCAAGCATACACAGGCATTGCTAAACACAAAAAATGTCAAAATAAACAACAGAAGCAGTTAAAAGGCTAGACCTACCTGAATAACAGCCATATTTCGACCATCTTCCGTCGTTTGCACCCGAATACCGCGATGAATTCCCGGTAAATAGGTCAAATTTACGGGATAATAACATTGCTGGTAATCCTTGCTTTCAGACATACTGGGAGCAATCTTGGAAAAGGCAAAGTCACCCGCCGGCTGACCCCGCTCGACAAGAGCTTCACCAGATTTGCCTAAAATTCAAGAAAAAAAACAAGAACGTATTCTTACAAAAACAAAAGTTAAAACTGAAACACCGAAACTGCAAAAAACGAAAGGATAACGAACCCATTAGGAGGCTTCTACGCCAGTGAAACAGCACAACAGGCCACCGCAACTAATTAGCTCACTAAATTAATTAAAATTTAATTTAATTTAATTTTAGATTTAAACATCAATCAGTCAGTCATCCTGATACTTCAGTTTGGATACGAACTCGGTAGCTCAGTTGGCACAGCACGACTTCTGCCTGAGGTCAGAATTTTACGATTCTCTATCAGGTTCTGAAGGGATAAATTTAAATTTTTCACAATTAATATACCTTTAGTGGAAGTGACCAATTTAAGGGCGGCAATATTGCCTTTGTAGCCGGCTCCGTCCGGGGTAATAATGGACATAGCACCACGGTAGAGTGATACACTAACAGGATAGAGCATTCGATTGAAGCCTTGAAATACGCAGCGTCGCAGGCTAGGCTCTTCCTCAGTCCACAAATACACCTAGATAAATAAATATGAAATGAACAAAATGTTTCAAGGTCATACAAACATTTAGTACTGAGCCATCATTTAAGAGGTGGTATTAATGGCATAGAAAGAGTACATAATAACTAATAGTGTGACAAGAGTCACGTGCCAATTTCTTTGAAGTGATGGGTCTAACCTGTGAGGGTAGGGGTCAGCCGTTATCGTGCAGATCATGTCACAAGCCTAGTAAGAGAGTTATTAGTTATCTCCAAGAGAGTTATAAATATGTACTCTTGATAATAGCAACAAATCATGAAAGCTTAGAAAGACGCGGTAGCCGTGGCAGTTATATGGCCGAAAAAGTTTGGAGTAGAAGTAGGGAAATAGGGATAACTAGATTTTGCAGATAAAACAAACGAAGATAGGGAGAGAGTTGTGGATGGGTGTGTTCTCGATATTTATAAATTCAGTTTATAGGTGATGTATGGAAGTTCCCGCTAGTTCAAACATGTAATTATAGTTGTCTTATGTCAGACATGTTTCTTATCATTTTTACCTTACTTTTAAGAAAACAAACTAAGAACAGAATAAAAGGGGCAAACCTTGCCAGAATTTGTGAGGACGACCACTCGAAGAGTGACATCCACAGCAGTGGACTCTTTACGACTGGACGGACCAGAGGATAGACTTTCCACATGACCACCGACTACGCACACATCTTTCAATTCCAGATGTCTGAAAAATATGAACTAAATAAAATATTGACGTAAATGACAAAATCTGGAAACACAAAACATAACAAATGTAGAGTTATGTTTTAGACATTTTGCTCCACAAAAGCTTAAGCACTATCAAAGCAAATCCTAAACACTAACTTGGAGCCAAGTTTACGAACACCATAGCCAGAAAGGAGCCATAGTTCGGCCTTATTGGTGAAAACAACCGTAGCGCCCTCAGAACAACGAACAAGTACAATCTCAGCATTGGAATGCGATAGAGATGTTACCTGAAAACAGAAAAAACATTTACAGGTTATACAGCAACCCAATCAACCAAACACAGACAGACAGATAATTTAGCATTCACAACTTCTACAGCATAACTGTCCAAACTTCCATTTTATGCATTTAAGCTACAAAAACCAAACCTAAATTTTACTACAATAAATCTAGGTTAAGCTTATCTCACACAACATAATCTTCGTAGTGCAGTGTGTGTGTTTTCTATATCAGTAGCAAGTAAAAACCACGTTTAGTCTCCAAATCTATGATACAGTAGGAAATTTATGTATCTAAAGTGCTCAGATTACAGTAAGTCATTTTTAACAGTACCGGTTTTGGATTGGAAATATACAGTTCCTCAGCAGCTGCAGCTGACGGCTTTTGGGGTCTCTGATGTCCCAGCTGTCCCCCATTCAGACCAAACGTGTAGACATGGGTGTCTGTCCACAATACACTGTGATAGGCGGAACCGGCACAGCCCAGAAACCGTTTCCCGCGAAAGGTTTTCGGCATGGGTATCAGGGTGGGAACCAATAGGCTAAGGACCGGAGTAGAACGGGCTCCTCCTGAAGTGGCTGGTGCAGCACCAGTACCTAGTGTAGCAGGCTGACCCAACTGCCGATGTGTATTGGAACCGCAGGAATAGGCCTAGACAGTAGTACAACACTTTTTAAGACACTGCTTACAAAGGTAATATTATGCATAGGTTTGTTGCAACCACCTCCACTACCACCCTTCCCCCCCCCCGCCCGGAAAACCCGTAATATTATGCATAAAAAACCCCCCTCCCCCCAATACAACTGTTGACAATTCTAACTGACCAAACGTCTTCCACAGAACTCAAGGAAAATAATAGCCTTGTAGAACGTCTCGGGTAATTGGCTGGCACTACTCCTGACAGGAATACCGACTGGGGGTGAGGTGGCTGTAAAAAGGAAGGATACGGTTTGAGACGCTTCCGGTTAACTATGGCATTAGCTGTCGGATTATTCAGGCAGGTAAAGGTAAAGGTAAAGGTAACCACCGGAGAATTCTCCTACCCTTGTCGTCAGGGTCTAGGGTACCGGTGCTCATCCCCGGATACACAGCCCTTGAGCCAGGAGTGTCACCTCGAATGATGACTACAACCGTGGAGGAGGGGCCAGCTCCTCAAGGCAGATAGATGCCCTACACGGTCTCCTGTTACCTTCCCACATCAGTGGTACCCATTACTCAAGCAGGGCAATTACAAATGAACACAATAAATCCTTAAACGGTTTACATTAGTCCGAATTTATAGTTACATTTCCAGTCTGCGTGACAAATAGACTATGATCCTGCAAGGCAGCCATTTCAACAACCGGCTCGCTTAGGCCAGCAATTCGCCGCGGTACCAACTGTGGATCCTCCGTCCCATGACCCAGCCGACCACCAAGACCATGACCACAGGAATAGACCTGACCACTACCGTCCAGAAACAGGGTATGAAACTTGCCCATGCTCACCTAAAAAGTAAACAGAATATTATTATCAGTCAGTCACAAAATCACCAGCGCCCAGAATTGTAGGCAAGATGGCGCATCGAAATCTTAGCACTACGACAAGCAACGTAGCACACCTGCCAGAACACTAGTCTAAGTAAAGGACTTCGGTAATGGGACTTGGGAGACAATGTTATTGAGAAAAAACAAGAAAACAGCAATTTCTGCAAGCAATTACCAGGGCCGCGTTGCAAAAGATTCTCCAGAGCCTAGGAGCGCTCCTAAGTTCAGCTTAGGTCCTCACTTAGGAAAATTGGGTTGCAAAAGATTCTCCTAAGCTAGGAATGCTATCCACCACTCCTAACTTTTCTCCTAAGTTGGCTGAGTATAGGAGCAGCGCCAGCTAAACTTAGGAGAAATCTTTTGAAACGAGTTTAGGAGGTCTCTCCTAACTTCCTCCTAGACAGTAAAAGTACACTCCTAGGAGGGCACTTAGGGAGAATCTTTTGCAACGCGGCCCATATTTACTGCCTACCATCTTTATTGAAATTGACTGTCTTCGAAAATAGTCCACAGGTTCTGGGGTTAGTCTGGTGCTGGGTCGGCCGTGCCCAAGATTGTAGCTGGCATTATCACCCCAGGAGTATACTTCTGTCGGGTCTACAGAAAAGCACAACAAAACTAATAGGTAAGAATATTGCAAAGAAACCTCACAAAAGAGCGCCAACATACGTACGTATATACCCTTTTTCCTGCATAATAAGCGTAAATTTTAATTCAAATTCATTCCAGCTTTAGAGTACAACACAGTCTCTTCTGAGCTGAAGCTAGAACAGGAACTTGTCAGTTCAATCAAACCTGGGTTTACTTTACTGGGAGGGGGAGGCCGCTTCCCCACTTTACGGCCCGGCCCCCCCCCAATCACTATAAGGTGCATAGAAAATGCCAAATTTTAAGGAAGTTTGGTCGAATTTTTAAAGTTTTCTAAGCTTCGCCGGAATTTTTTGGTCAAAAATCGACTAGTTTGGTACTCAAACTCAATTTTTGAGCACCTTTTAGCATAGTTTATAGCAGTATTTTTATGTAGAAAACAGGCTAATTTTACTGCATTTTTGGCAGTTTTAGATCACTTTGGATTCCCCTCCCCACTTTTTGGGTTCTCCCCCATTAGTGGGGGGGGGAGTCGCCCCCCACTTCCCCACTTCCCTACCCCCACTTTTTTCGACTAGAAAAAGCCCAGTTTAACACAGAAAATCAGTTATGATTAAAAAAGTTTAATAAGAAAACAAAGTTTCCCCTCAGTTACAGTCCTACCTACCCGAAATATTATAGATGGCCCGATTGCGACCGCCTGTCATTTTGGTCCAGTCCACAACCGGTCTGGGCTCACCGGGAAGTCCCAGATCAACCAGATTCGGCAGATCCGGTTCCCCCAGCTGGTGATCCTCCAGAGATCTCAGGTGAACCTCTTTATCCTTTAGGATCAACTGAACAGGCGTTAAGCCCTCCTGATCCAAACCTTGACATAGGGCCGCTCCGTACTAAAAACAAAACAGCACAACTGTCTGTGTAGCTATAAATTGTGGATGCCAACACATTATACTAGCTGGCCTTTTCCTACAGGGGGGGGGGGGGGGGTGGCGCCTCCCCAGAAATGGGTTCCCTCTCCAGACTTGGGTGCTCCCCCAGGATTAGGGCTTACCGGCCACCCAGACTTCAGAAGAGTCAACAGAAAAATAGGGTTTTGAGGGTAAGTTTTCAAAAATATTTCCGGTTTCGCCGGATTTTTAAGCCTTTTTTAGCTTTTTAGCTATTTTAAGCTTAAATTCAGGTTAAAAATAGTTAAATTTTTAGCTCAGCAGCAAAAATAGCTTTTTTAAGAATTTTTCAAAAAAAATCCCCGTCCCTCCCAAATCCGTTCCCCCATACGAGGGGGGTGCCGCCCACCCAGACTTCCCCCTCCCCCAGAGATTTTTGCCTAGGAAAAAGCCAGAACTAGCAATAGTCTATTAGAAGAAATGCACTTTTGATTCTGAACTATATGTTCTTCGTGGCGTTTCATATCTAAGGGTAGATGAGTGGCCTTTTCTTGGCCCGGGCGCTGTTAAATTTTGGGTCGATCCAAAATCTAAACGTCGCGACCCAAAACTTAACATCGCCCGTGGCAAGGAAAGGCCAATCATCCATCTACCCTTAGATGGACTTTTGATCTAAAACAGTGTAACTTTAGGCCAAAATAGGACCAATTTTGACCGATAATTTTGCTTTTTGGAATAGACCTGTAAATAATGACGCTTAGATGGTTAAAAATTAAAAGAAACCGGTGGAAACAGCTACACACAATTACTGACTTTTAACCAACAATGCGAAAAAATCTTATCAAATCCAGCGAAACCAGAAGACCTTTTGAAACAAGCGAAAAGGGCAAATCTAGCAATTTTCAGATTATAGGGGAGATAGAATAGTAAACATCATAAACAGGGATACATACCACGCACCCAATTTTTACTTGGTTATTTTTACTTGGTGTCTATTAGGAGCCATGGTAGTATATATTGCAAGAACAAGTGAAAGTTACATTTATTCCTACACCAACACATTGCTTATAAGCAGAAAAACTGCAATGCAATCAACAACTTACATCCAACGCTAACTGGGCGCAACCGATGCGTCCAAACAGGATCGCCGAATGCAGCAGCGTATAGCCTGACTCTGTATCCTTCACCGCTACAGAACCCGACCCCTTCAGTAGGTCCAGCAGCCATTCTAGGACGGTCGGGTTGCCACACATGGCTGCCCAATGGGCCAGGGGGCGGCCCAGCCATCGACTACGATGAAAGTTACGACAGGTCGTTAGGGCATAGGCCTGAAATTCCGGGCCAGCCGTTGGGCTGGCTTCACAGCTGCACTGGCTCAGGGCTGTCTGCAGCTGGCGAGCGTGAGTCGCAGAACGGCAGCGTGTCGTACAACCAAATTGGGCCTCGGACCCGGGCCCGGTTAGCAGGTGTTTGGCCATTTTTTCCCACGGCAGCAGGTGTACTGGCGGCGGTGGCTAGCTTAGGAAACTCAATCGCTAGCAGAGCAGTGGTTAGACTACTGAAGTTTGCTGGCGGCAGAACCGCAGCCATACAAAGAATGGCTCCCAAGCCCCACACAAGCAGCCGATTCGAAGAATGCAACCCAATAAACGGGAAAAACTACTGGAAAACACCGAAGTTTATAGGGGATTCCCTATTTTTTCGTCAAACAGTTAAATTTCAGTCTCCTGAGAAGTCCAGTGGAGAAAATCAGGGTAAATTCCCTGTGCGCCCGTCAACACATGAGACTTTTCTTCTTCTTCAAATAGATTGAGCAGAACAGAAGACCCGTCAGGATAGTGAGCAAAGGAAAAAGAGATGAAAAAACAGGAAAAAACGGGATTGGACTAATTAGCACATTATCGGCCAGAGAAATTCCTAAAACAAACAAAAACATAATATACAAGTAGGAAAAATGCTCCTTGCAGTCGCATGAAAAAGTTAATATGAGCTATGATGGTCAACATTTAAATGTGTCAAGGACAAGATTTAAAATGTTTAATATGAGCCAACATCTAAATAAGTAGAGGACAAGATGTAAACGGCTAATATGAGCCGCTACGTTTCTCTTGGGCTCATATTGACGCTCATTTAGCTTTTGCTTACTTTTAATCCAACACTGAAATGGTTTGCATGAATAACGACGCATAAACATTAACTTTGCAAAGCTGTACGTAAATGTTTTCTTCTCCACCGCTACATCCAAGTATATACACATTTAAGGCCACCATATAAGTCAACAAAACGAAACCGAAGTCCAATCTAATGAAGAAACGAAAATGTGGAACTTATGTTGTGAAATCTTGAGAAATCACATTTGAAGTTATCATCGCAATCACCACATTAATTCAATATATTCCCAAACCAATCAAATCGTTTATAAACACTGATGCTTATATGCTAACCGTAAACTGTATCTATGTTTGCCATTTTAGTCGCGTCAATATGAGCCCAAGAGAAACGTAGCGGCTCATATTAGCCGTTTACATCTTGTCCTCTACTTATTTAGATGTTGGCTCATATTAAACATTTTAAATCTTGTCCTTGACACATTTAAATGTTGACCATCATAGCTCATATTAACTTTTTCATGCGACTGCAAGGAGCATTTTTCCTACTTGTCCTCCGTCTAGTTTTTGGGAACGCTGCCACAACTGTGGCAGCAGCAATCACAAATTCCGTGTATGCACGATTTCAGCCTTCCAACTATCTCCAGTTGCTTGAACTAGGACCTGGTTCAACTTTGAACCAGTTGAACCAGATCTGGCCAGCCATGGGTTGGATCACCAAAGTTACCCCACCAGTGAATTCCCCATGCCCAATAACCTTTGAATGCAAAATTTCAGCCTTCCAACTATCTCCAGTAGCTTGAACCAGGAACTGGTTCAATTTTGTACCAGTTGAACCAGATCTGGCCAGCCATGGGTCGGATCACCAAAGTAACACCACCAGTGAATTTCCCATGCCCAATAACCTTTGTATGCAAAATTTCAGCCTTCTAGCTATCTCCAGTTGCTTGAACCAGGACCTGGTTCAACTTTGAACCAGTTGAACCAGATCTGGCCAGCCATGGGTTGGATCACCAAAGTTACCCCACCAGTGAATTCCCCATGCCCAATAATCTTTGTATGCAAAATTTCAGCCTTCTAGCTATCTCCAGTAGCTTGAACCAGGAACTGGTTCAACTTTGAACCAGTTGAACCAGATGAACCAGGCGGGATACGGTGTCGGCACTATGCTCATCGTGTTCAGCGACCCCGATTTACTATATGTGGGTACCACCCCGAGGCCGAAAAACGCTGTTTTTGCCCGTTTTTAGACGATTTTCAAATTTTCGGACTTGGAAATTTTTCAGCTTGAAGGTGTCCAAAAACGCTATTTTTTCCATTTTTGACCATCTATAAAAATCGAACCAGATCGAAATTCGGAAAAAAAACATAAACTTGCTAAGTACCATTGCCTAGATATTCAAAAAATAGTATAGAAAAATTTCTCCTATGGGCCGTTCGAAAAATCGAGTTAACACAAAATTGACAAAAATCATGCTGAATACAGAGAAAAAAAACCACACTTTCAAACCCGTAAGAGAAAGTAGATTTTTTCAAAGTTCATTTTTTCCGGGCAAGTTTGGTATCATTCGAAAGCTCTTGGCCTGGAGATTTCAAAAATGTAAATATTAGCTCTTAATTCCTTCCCGTTAATTAGTTATGCCTAACTAGCACTTTTCAAAATCCGCAAAGTGCCTTTATAGCTCATATTATGGGGGGCTCTCCGAGCACCCCCATGATACGCAATTTAGACAGGACGACCTCTACAATAGGGCTAGTATGTAGATTTTTAGACGCAAAAATTGACATTATCTATCTGGTATATTATTTGATTAATTGTTGAAATTAACTATCTACTTTAACTGAGGAGGTTCCCTCGTTCTTGGGGAAAGCAGCAAAGCAAAGCAAACAATGCAACAGCAACAATGCAACTTCTCCTCCCCCAATTTTTTTACCAAAAACGTTCCCAGGTCCTCCGAGCCTGACTCAAAGCCTTGACTAACACTAAGATTCAAATGCATATCTATCTGTTCATCAAAACTGCTACAATATCAAAGTAATTATATATGTATATATGTGATTCTCTCCAAAAATTCTGCAAGACACCTGAGGAATAAGGGCTTATTCCGTGGAATTTTTGTTGGGGGGCTCTTTGGGGGGGCCCTCGGGGGCGAGTCATTACGGGGGGGGGCAATGTTTTCAATTTTTTGTAAAAACATGCTAAAATTTGAGCTATTTTTATAGTCATCGCCAAAAAAGTTCGATTTTAGTGCAAAAACTAAGAAGCGTATTTAGTGTAAAAATAGGCAAAAATTCAGTAAAAATCTCCGGCGACACCGGAAAATCTTTAAAAATTTGGCCTTCTGAGCAATTTTTTAAAGGCAAAAGATCGTACCAAACGGGGCACCCACTTTTTGTAGGGGGGATTTTGGGGGAGGGGACGACATGCAGGGTGAAGGTCGTTTATTGGGAGACCCCTCCCCCAGTAGAATAAGCCCAGAGAATTGTTATTTTCAAGACTAACGACAATAAGCGAGAACTTCAACAACGATAAATCATAAATCAATTGCTTAGAACTGAACAAAAAACTTACCGACTAAAAGAAAGAAGTAGCAGAGACCAGCTGGAAGAAAGAGACAACAACGGTATTTTGCATGATCTCGGTATAAACAATAAATTGAATATGACAGTAAGTAAGCAACAATAAGAATGGATGGGCTACAGTTTTTAGGAATCGTTACGTAATCACTAACAAAAGAAGCAGCGGTTGTAAAGCACTTAGTACTAAATCTGAAACAAATGAGAACCAAATACGTACGATAACACCAAGACTGCATAATTGCACTATATATAAGAAGAAGAGTAAGCCACAAGAGGGCTTCGCTTCTTGTCATTGCGTAACGGTGCTCTGACCACAATACGCGAATGTTCCCCCGTTTAGAGGGGGAGGGGGTCGGCGAAATTGATAGCGCATAGACCTCACCTCCGTTTGGTAGGGGAGTAGCAAAAAGAGGTCCTCGTTTGGGGGGGGGTCACCTAGTCAGGCTAAGATTGGCTGAATCTGATTGGCTGTTGCGACCCCCCCCCCCAAACGGGAACCCCTTTTGGTAAACCCCCCGCCCCACCAGGGGACCCATTTTGGAAACAAAAACTACCTTAATCCTCTGCTCAATGCCCCCCACCAAACGGGGAGGGGGGGTCTCTGCAATCTGACTGGATGTTGGCTACCCCCTCCCCCCAAACAGGTACCTCTTTCGGCTATCCCCCATCAAAGGGAGGGAGGTATGCTTTGTCGGACATGGCGATCCCCCACCAAACGGGGAACATTGGCGTATTCTGGGCGGAGCACCGTTACGCAATGCCAAGAAGAGAAGCCCTCTAGTGGTTTACGCTTCTTCTTATATATAGTGCAATTATGCACTCTTGATGACACCATTGTCGGATCAGGTCTCTAATGTGACAATTTAGCTGAGTCAGGTCCCGGTTCCTATCCAAAAAGCTTTTTGCTAATTTCTGAGGTTTTACATTTTTTCGTACGGATTCGTTAATAAAATTTGTTAATGGTCAACAATGATGGCATTTTTAGTTAGGGATCTATAATCAAATCTAGCCGATCTTTTTGTTGACTGGCTAAAAATAAGGGTATAAAAATGGAACCACTGCTAAATATGTTAAAAAGCGAAAAGCACTATATCTTGAACCGGACACAGGGTTGTATTGATTCAGCTATTTCATTTTCGATTCGATTCAGTTCAGTTTTTCTATTTCTCAAATATATACGATTCGATTCAGTTCGATTACTTCCCCTAAAATTTGAAACGATTCTATGCTGTTCGATTTTCCCCATTCTGAACAAACTGCGATTCGATTCAGATTTCCAAAATAACGATTTTTGATTTTATTATTTCTGCAACAGATCGCAATATTACGGGCACTATTGTACTAGGAACTAACTTAAGGTGGTGGTATCCTTTTGTGCAGTGCTTTTGTGGTGGTTTTTTGAAACGCTATAACTTTCGCAGTTTTGGGAGTTAGAAAGAGCTTTATACATCGTTGTAAATCGTATAATCTGTACATCCACACAAGCTTACGAAACTAGAAAAATTAGCACAAAACTATCAAAAATTTTTCTGACGCACTGAGATCTGATAGGCTGAACATAGACCAAAAATTTTTGAACATCGATATCTCAAAACTGTAGAATCGGCTAAAATTTTTTCTTCTTCCATGCTATGAAGGACATATGGGCCGAGAATCACTTTTTATTCCGCTGGAGCGGAATATCTTCCCCGGTGTTGTTGTATGAAATGCATGTATGCCTTTGTCATGCTCTGATCTTTTTCCTATCTTCAACACACGGCCTAGTATGTTTATTTTTTAGAAATTAATAAATGTATTGCAGATAGCCCTATAGCTCTTAGAAGAATAAAAACTAAATCTACTGCAGAAGTTGCAACGAATTTTAGTAATCAAATGGTTTAAAATTTGAACATACGCCGTAGCGTTATCTGTTTCTGGAATCCTCCGCTGCTGAATCGATTAGTGAAGGTTCGGTTCATACAAAGCTGATACAGTACTATATATATCAAATGGAAATTGCATCAAATCAGATTATGATTAACTGGGGTCTGTTGGCGACGACCTCCTCCCCGACCTTTCACGATCAAAAATGAAACTGCCCCAAGCTAACCTCAGTCAGCCTATTCTTAATAAACAATCCGCTAATCGTGACTCAGTTATAGGTCCGCCAAGTGTAGTGGTTAAGATGTAAGACTGACACCGCAATAGCCAGCGATCAATTCCTGTATGAATTTCACTATTTTAGTTTTGTACTGCTGTTCTTGCAGATGTTTTCATATCACTTTTATCTTTAAATTAAAGCCGCGACCAATAGATTAAACAAACTAATCTTAGTAAATTTGAATCAGCTATATTTAAATAATTATATATATCTAATGGCTCAACGACGGAATATTCCCCTTTTAGGGGTGATCTTGTTAGATTTGGCTCAACAAGCCTCAATACTCTAGAAAATCCGGCAAATGTGCGGTGACACGAAATTTCGCAACTTTGCATTCAGTTTTCTCGCAACTGGTGATGTTTTGGCTCAAACCAGGAAAAATGACCCTCCGCAATAGTGCGAATTTTCATCCAGCCCAAAATCACGCAAATCCATTGGTAGTTTTTGAGAAATCGATGTTCAAACCAAAATAATCACAGTTTTGCCAAAATGGTTTTTCGTCCAAATCTCTAGGTTAAAGCAACGAACACCAGCTAATAGGCATTGATAAAATAGGCAATTAGACAGCCAATCGGTTTTGTATAAACAAACGAAAATTGTCCGTAGAAATTGGCAGTAATTTTAAAAAAACATGTTTCCTCGAAAATGGCCGTTTATTACCCCAAAAATCGTTTTCGGCTTATACTGACTTAAGAGATAGCTCAAAGCTTGGCTCAAAGCTTGTGAAAGCAGAAATGTTCGTTTCTGTACCGTCCTTCCAACCATAACAACCACTCTGATGTATCGATTATTTACTGAGAGTATAATGCCAAAAACCGAAAAGTTCTTATCTTTTCACCTAAAAATGTGGGACTGGTCCCAGAATGTTAAGGAGCACCAAAATAGCATATTTGGAAAGTTTCATCTACTTTCATAAAGAATTGTAGCCTATAGGATTAAATTTACACAAAAGGAAACCACCACCTTAAGGGGAGTCCATTGTTTGATCATTTTTCTGAACCTCGCTTTATGTAGATATTTTATGCTCCAATCCAGACGGCACATTTGAATACGATACGTTTATAAACTTAACTAACATCAGTTAGGGAATTTGAGAAAATTCACCTCAATGTAGAGGGCTACATAGACATGCAAAACCTTGGAAATTAAAAAGTTAGTACTTAAACGCTAATGTCAAAAGAATCTGGAACATGGACAAAGATCGCCGACATCGCTCGCCATCTTCATAAAAGCATGGAAAAGGACTTTCATTTGGTTGAGTACTTTTGATTAAGGCTTTTTAAAACTTCGAATAGCTTTTTAAGATCAAACATTTTAAGCCTTCCAAAGATCACGCAAATATGATGTGACGAAAAATGTGTAAAAAATTTTAAAGACATAAATGAAAATTCAAACTAAAACAACTTTTCGTCTCTCCGTCTCCTATCCGCTTGCGGTCCACGGAGAGGCAGCATAAGGGGCCTTTGACGAGTGCCTATTAATGCTATGCCAGCCAACATCAAAAAAGTAACTACTCAGCTTAAAAGTCAACTGCTAAATTTTAATTTACTGACAACACTGGCACAAAACTTAAAAAACCTAAAACCCAAAGCTCAATCACAAATCAAGAAGCAGTGCACAATTGATAAGCAAACAAAGATGGCAGAGTTTTGGCATTTTCATTGCTGTAGATATATATATACCTAGAACCACACAGAAAAGATGCAGGCACTAAACATAAACACATGCACGCTCACACATTTTCATCAAGCTTCTCTTAATCTGCTGCCTATTTCCCCTGAATCAAAATGTGAATCAAAATGAATCAAAAATCAAAAATAACGATTCAACCTAAATATTTTTGATTTGATGCAGTTCGATTTTGACATGAAAAGAGTAGCAGAGATTTTATGCAGTTCGATTTTCTGCACTGCAGAATCGATTCAATTTGATGCATCAAAAATCAAAAGTCGCATCAAGTGTTTTGATTCGATTCGAATCAAAAATCAAAAACAACAGTAGACACTACATCCACATCTTAACAAGTTTCACGACAACAATTCTGCTGCCTCCTGCATGCGGTGAGTATATATTATCAAAAGTATATTTAATGATTTTACTAACTTGGATACCCTGTTATCCCCAGTCAGTGTGCCGTCCCTGGGGCCCGTTGCATAGAAGTGATTAGTCGATTAGTGTAGCAGTTTTTCGAAGAAAACTTTTGCTGCAGTCCACCGTTTTAGGAGTTTTTGGTACCATATAGTAGCTGTTGAAGTGCTATATCCAAAAATCATAAATTATTTATATTATCTTTACTGATTCATTCAGCCAATGGAAAATTTTTAACTCAATCCAAATTTCTTTAATTTTTACTTCAATTTAAGTTGTAACTTAAATTAGACTTTTGATTTCATTAGAAAAGTGCTTCGGACTGAAATATAAACAAGTATGAAAAATGCTGCTTGCAGTCGCATGAAAAAGTTAATATGAGCTACGATGGTCAACATTTAAATGTGTCAAGGACAAGATTTAAAATGTTTAATATGAGCCAACATCTAAATAAGTAGAGGACAAGATGTAAACGGCTAATATGAGCCGCTACGTTTCTCTTGGGCTCATATTGACGCTCAATTAGCTTTTGCTTACTTTTAATCAAATCCAACACTGAAATAGCTTGCATGAATAACGACGCATACACATTAATTTTGCAAAGCTGTACGTAAATATTTTCTTCTCCACCGCTACATCCAAGTACACATTTAAGGTGGTGATTCCTTTTGGAGACATCAACTTTGAACCATTATTACTCAACCATTACTTGGAGTTACGAAGCCATTTTTATATCAAAATGCAGCTTAATATTTGCTCTTTCTAATGAATACAACGAAATCAGCTTTACGTCTTGGAAACTATTTTACTCCATTTTCGAAGTAATTTAATTTTCCAGATTTTTTATAGACTAAAGTAAATTTTTTCGTGAGGCATCGGCCACATCGTTCGATTCCACTATCAAATAGCTGGGGACCCTTTTTTAGTTATTATGAAACAGCTCTTCGTTATAAAGAAATTAGCTAAAATGTTTGTGCAACCTGGATTTTGCCTACTTTTCCAAACTTTGGCAAGCGACCACTTTAGCTAGAAAGCAGCAATCGGGACAACTAAAAAAGGGTCCCTGGGTATTTTAGTGTAAAACAAGTCCAGTAAGTGGCAACCATCTAGCTTGCACAGTAAATGCTCCACAATCGCTGGAAAAAATTTAGTCATGTTTTTGCAAAAACTACATTTTCTATGATAGCAGGGTATGGGGTAGCAGTTAGAAGACTTTAATGTCACGGATAATCGGTCTCGACGAGACCTTCAAATTGACACCCGCAGTTTAATTTTACGGCTTACGTAGCTCAAGAAATGGCGCATTATTTGATTTCTGCAAAACTGACAAGTTTTCAACGCCAAAATAGGAAAATTGACTATATTTCACGATAGCGAGAAGCTAGAAAGGTACTTCAAAAAGCAAAAATGTAGAGCACAACAAGATCTTTCGAATGAATATAATCATAGCTGTACAGCAACTGCCTAACTGTCAAAAATTGACAAAAACCACCCTGAACGGAGACGTCAAATGTTTGAAGCGGGATTGCGCGGAGGGTGTTAGAATGCTAAAAGAACTTATTTTGGAAAGTTTCATCAAATTTCATCTTGATTTGAACCGTCAATCAACAATATGTGCCCAAAAGGAATCACCACCTTAAGGCCACCACATAAAGTCAACAAAACGAAACCGAAGTCCAATCTAATGAAGAAACGAAAATGTGGAACTTACACATGTTGTGAAATCTTGAGAAATCACATTTGAAGTTATCATCGCAATCATCACATTAATTCAATATTCCCAAGCCAATAAATCGTTTATAAACACTGATGCTTATATGCCAACCGTAAACTGCATATGTTTGCCACTTTAGTCGCGTCAATATGAGCCCAAGAGAAACGTAGCGGCTCATATTAGCCGTTTACATCTTGTCCTCTACTTATTTAGATGTTGGCTCATATTAAACATTTTAAATCTTGTCCTTGACACATTTAAATGTTGACCATCATAGCTCATATTAACTTTTTCATGCGACTGCAAGGAGCATTTTTCATACTTGTCCTCAGTCTAGTTTTTGGGAACGCTACCATAACTGTGGCAGTAGCAATCACAAATTCCACCAGTGAATTCCCCATACCCAATAAGCTTTGCATGCAAAATTTCAGCCTTTCAGCTATCTCCAGTAGCTTGAACCAGGAACTGGTTCAAGCGCAAGCCGTCGAGCCCCCCTGCCTTGTCGGCGCAAGCATCCTTTTGGCGGCATGTCCATCAGTCATGCTGGGTTTTTGGTAGCTGAGGTCGGAAACCCGGCCTACTGGCCTCAGCTACTTCTTCTGGCCGGAGACGTTGAGAGAAATCCTGGTCCCCATCCGCAGCCCCGATACCCGTGTGCCCTCTGCAGTCGCCCTGTTGGGTGGAAGGACTACTCCATCCTGTGCTGCGTCTGCACCCGGTGGGCTCACCGAACCTGTTCCGGGCTCACCGCTGCGGAAATAAATCAGTACGCAAATGCCCCTGGACCTGCCAACATTATACCATCCGCCCTGAAAGCCCTGCCCACTCCAATCTGTCCCCTGGGACTCCACCCACTACCCCCCCGCCTGCTCCCTCCCTCCGTCGACGTCGGAGGAGACGCCAGAAAACCAAACGGGAGGACAATGCACCGCCTGCCCGTCCATTCAGAGTAATGCAATGGAATGCAAATGGTGTTGTCCAGAAGAAGGAAGAGCTAAGCCGATTTCTGGAGGCAAATGAGATTGATGTGGCACTAATCCAGGAGGCACACCTTTCCAGTGAATCCAGGTTTGCACTGCGGGGCTACTCATCTCATGCCAAACCGCGCTCCACCCCACGCCAGGGTGAGCAACCCAGAGGTGGAGGCCTCCTCATCCTAATAAGGGACGGTATCCAATTCACCATCGACCACAATCTAGGAGTGGCCCCCACTGATAACACCACTGAGTCCCTTACTGCCTCCATTCACCTGGACGGAGCCAAGTTAACCCTAGTAAATTTGTACGTCCCCCCTATCCGAGGCGGTGGAAACGATGCCCGGATACAGCAATTTGACCCAAATTATCTTCCGGCTGGCCCGGGGGTACTGATAGCAGCGGATGCTAATGCACACTCGCCCCTTTGGGACAACCATTGCCCTGAACCTGACGCCCTGGGTGCCCAAATAGAAACCTGGCTGTCTGATACCTCAATGGCAGTCCTCAACTCTGGTCAGCCGACGCGGTTTCCGTTTGGTGCTGGGGCACCTACGGCCCCTGACTTGAGCATATGTCATCCTGGCCTATTCGGAAGATCTGACTGGTTTGTTGCTGAGGATCTAGGATCAGACCACTTACCACTTATTATCAGCTTGGCTGTTGGAAGTAGCCATGTCCCTGTTGGAAAAACAGGTCCACCCACCTGGTGCTACTCGAAAGCAAACTGGAAAAAATTCCAGCAGCTAATCTCTGAGAAGATGTCATGCATTGATCCTACCCAACTGACTGACGTCAATGCAGCCCAAAAGGCATTCTGCAGCATCATCCTCAGTTCAGCAGCTGAAAGCATCCCCAGGGGGCGCCGTCTGAAAGCTAAATCTTGGTGGGACGATGAAATGACACAAGCTGTGAGGGAACGACAGGTGGCCCACGCAAATGCTATGGCTGACCCCAGCCTACGCGCGGTTCTGAGGGAAAAGGCCAACAATGTACAGCAGCTGGCTAGGAGGAAAAGAGCTGCTGCGTGGCAGACTTTCGCAAGTCACCTGGATGCCCATACTGATCCTAGGCGGGTCTGGAAGGTCCTTGGCAGCATTAATGGAAACTGTGCCCCGACTGCATCGGGTGAGGGAATAAAGGATAACCAGAGGCTCGTCTGTGGGGAACGCGACAAGGCTAATGCTTTCATGAGTGTTTACCGTGAAGTTAGCCGTCTAAGCCTGTGCAAAGCCGATCGACTCCAGGGAAAGCGATATATGGATGAAACCAAGGCTGACTGCACCGAAAACCATAGAATCAGCGGTATCTGCCAGCCATTTAGCAAATCAGAACTCCTCGAAGGAATCAAACGGCTGAAACCTCGGAAGTCAGTTGGCCCAGATAAGATCTCTAATGAAATGCTTTTCCACCTACCCTCCGCTGCTCTTGACTGTCTGCTCAAAATCTACAACCGGTCTTGGGCATCGGGTGAGGTCCCATCTGTCTGGCGGAAGGCTACGATCATCCCGATTCCCAAAAAGGGAAAGCCTGCAGACCAAATCTCTTCCTACAGGCCAATAAGTTTGACGAGCTGTGTGGTCAAGCTGCTGGAACGGCTAATTAAGAATCGACTGGAGCTATGGCTCGAATGCAGCGGCACCCTCTCTCCATTCCAAGCAGGCTTCAGGAGGCAGAGATCGACCGAAGACCAAGTACTACGTATCAGCCAAACTATCTGTGATGACTTACAAGCTAAGCCAGGAAGAAGATCTGTCCTTTGCCTCATCGACTTCAGTAGGGCATTTGATCGAGTGTGGATTCCAGCTTTGCTCTGGAAAATGAAGATAATGGGGATATCTGGTTGTGCCCTAAAGTGGCTTAGGGCCTTCCTTACGGACAGAAGAGCAGCGGTAAATCTTAATGGTACAACTAGTAGATCCAGGCGGCTGACGGCGGGAGTACCCCAAGGTGGGGTCCTCTCCCCTTTGTTATTTCTGATATTCATCAATGACATCGTCAACGATCTGCCCCAGGGAATCAATGCATCACTCTTTGCTGATGACCTAGCCCTGTGGACCAGAAACAAGAATATTGCCGCAGCTACTGCCAAACTACAATCTGCCCTTACAGTGCTTCAGCGCTGGACAGAAACCTGGAAGCTTGATATCAACGTCGACAAATGTGAAGCTGCAGTCTTTACCAAGGACCCTGCGGAAGCCAAATATGAGCCCCAACTAACTCTTAGGGGAAAGGTACTGCCATTCAACACTCAGCCTGTTTTCCTTGGAATTACCTTTGATAGAACCCTGAGCTTTGGGGCTCACGTGAAGAGCCTGGTGGAAAAGCTCAAGAAACGACTGAACGCCCTGCGCGTCCTAAGCGGCACAAACTGGGGCTGTCAACGGGAAACACTACGCTCACTCTATCTCGGCTTTATCCGCTCGGTACTGGAGTACTGTGGCGGCATCTGGCTGCTGTGTGTCTCCAAAACGAACTTGGCGAAGTTGGCGACAGTTGAGAATGAAGCTGCTAGAATTATTACTGGCTGCACGAAAACAACACCAACAGAAAGTCTGATGCTGGAAAGTGGCCTTATGCCGATGGAATATCGATACAGACTCCTGGCGGCTACTGCATATGAAAAATCACTTCGAACTGCGGAAGACAATCCGGTCAGAGACCTGGCAAATACACAGGTCCGCCCCAGACTGAAGTCTCTATCTGGCTGGCGCCACTGTGCCTCTGATACTGTGGAATCTGCGGGACTGGCTGAGCTCCAAAGGGAAAATCTCGTCCCACCTCCCATTCCACCTTGGCTCAGGAAGACTGAGCATGTAAGCTTTGCAGACTGTCTTATCCGACCAGTCTCTGCAAGTGACTCTAGCCACCTAAAACTTGCCGCAGCAATTGAAACTTTAGACTCACTCCCCCTGCGGATATCGAGCTTTGGACGGATGGATCTGACCAGAACGGTACCAACAATGGTGGATCTGGTATACTGGTGCGATTTCCTAGCACCGGTGATACTAGGGAACTTGCAGAACCGGCTGGCCGGTTTTGCTCCAGTTATTCTGCAGAAATGAAAGCCATCAAAGTGGCTCTAGACTGGATAGCAGAATCAGCAGAGGGGACCGAAACTAATTCAGTGAGACTCTGCACGATTCTAAATCGGCGATACAACGACTGTCAGAGGGGCCAGGCAATCAGAAAGACCTAACAGGAACTGAGATCTGGGCCCGCCTGCAAACTGGTTCCTGTGCCAATAAACGGATTCACTTCCAGTGGATACCTAGCCATTGTTCACTCGAGAACAATGACCGTGCCGATGCTTTGGCGAAGATAGGGTCTGGTATGGCGCAACAGAACTCCCCAATCGACTTCAAAACGGCGAAGGCCGTTATCTCACGACATCTAGAAGATCATTGGCGGACCAGTTTGATTCGGCGTGGCTCCTACGAACTCAACATGACTGCCAGACGGTGCACGGAATCTCATCTGAGCAGACTTGAGAGGAGAACTCTAGCTCAACTGAGATCCCATGGACACTGCTACCTCCTCGCTACTTACAGGGACCGTTTTAACCTGGATTTGGCCGGGGCTGTCTGTCCTCGGTGCAACGAAGAACCGGATACTCTTATCCACCTGATTGAAAAATGCCCAGCCCTTACCCCAGCCAGGCTCCGGGCACTCGGTCCTGGAGCCAGTACAACGATGCTTGCGACCGACCCTGCAGGGGTGGCCCAATTCCTGCGGGAGTGCGTTCTCCTTAGAGGACGACGAATATAATGGGAAGACCATTCTGCGCCCGAAGAGAAGAAGAAGAAGGAACTGGTTCAACTTTGAACTAGTTGAACCAGATCTGGCCAGCCATGGTCAGATCAGCAAAGTAACACCACTAGTGAATTCCCCATGCCCAATAACCTTTGTATGCAAGATTTCAACCTTTCAGCTATCTCCAGTAAGCTTGAACCAGGAACTGGTTCAGCTTTGAACCAGTTGAACCAGATCTGGCCAGCCATGAGTCAGATCAGCAAAGTTACACCACCAATGAATTCCCCAGGCCCAACAACCTTTGTATGCAAGATTTCAGCCTTCCAACTATCTCCAGTAGCTTGAACCAGGAACTGGTTCAACTTTGAACCAGTTGAACCAGATCTGGCCAGCCATGGGTTGGATCAGCAAAGTTACACCACCACTGAATTCCCCATGCCCAACAACCTTTGTATGCAAGTTTTCAGCCTTTCAGCTATCTCCAGTAGCTTGAACCAGGACCTGGTTCAACATTGAACCAGTTGAACCACATCTGGCCAGCCATGGGTCGGTTCACCAAAGTTACACCACCAGTGAATTCCCCTTGCCCAATAACCTTTGTATGCAAAATTTCAGCCTTCTAGCTATCTCCAGTTGCTTGAACCAGGATCTGGTTCAACCTTGAACCAGTTGAACCAGATCTGGCCAGCCATGGGTCGGATCACCAAAGTTACACCACCAGTGAATTCCCCTTGCCCAATAACCTTTGTATGCAAAATTTCAGCCTTCTAGCTATCTCCAGTTGCTTGAACCAGGACCTGGTTCAACTTTGAACCAGTAGAACCAGATCTGGCCAGCCATTGGTCAGATCAGCAAAGTTACACCACCACTGAATTCCCCATGCCCAACAACCTTTATATGCAAGATTTCAGCCTTCCAACTATCTCCAGTAGCTTGAACCAGGAACTGGTTCAACTTTGAACCAGTTGAACCAGATCTGGCCAGCCAGCCATGGGTTGGATCAGCAAAGTTACACCACCACTGAATTCCCCATGCCCAACAACCTTTGTATGCAAGATTTCAGCCTTTCATCTATCTCCAGTAGCTTGAACCCGGACCTGGTT
Organism: Trissonchulus latispiculum; assembly: GCA_030248195.1. Taxonomy (NCBI): domain Eukaryota; kingdom Metazoa; phylum Nematoda; class Enoplea; order Enoplida; family Ironidae; genus Trissonchulus; species Trissonchulus latispiculum. Next base: position 23,110 of record JASAND010005079.1, read on the forward strand.
CAACCTTGAACCAGTTGAACCAGATCTGGCCAGGCATGGGTCGGATCACCAAAGTAACACCACCAGTGAATTCCCCATGCCCAATAACCTTTGTATGCAAAATTTCAGCCTTCCAACTATTTCCAGTAGCTTGAACCAGGAACTGGTTCAATTTTGAACCAGTTGAACCAGATCTGGCTAGCCATGGGTCGGATCACCAAAGTAACACCACCAGTGAATTCCCCATGCCCAATAACCTTTGTATGCAAGATTTCAGCCTTTCAGCTATCTCCAGTAGCTTGAACCAGGACCTGGTTCAACCTTGAACCAGTTGAACCAGATCTGGCCAGGCATGGATCGGATCACCAAACTAACACCACCAGTGAATTCCCCATGCCCAATAACCTTTGTATGCAAAATTCCAGCCTTCTAGCTATCTCCAGTAGCTTGAACCAGGAACTGGTTCAACTTTGAACCAGTTGAACCAGATCTGGCCAGGCATAGGTCGGATCACCAAAGTAACACCACCAGTGAATTCCCCATGCCCAATAACCTTTGTATGCAAAAGTTCAGCCTTCCAACTATCTCCAGTAGCTTGAACCAGGAACTGGTTCAATTTTGAACCAGTTGAACCAGATCTGGCCAGCCATAGGTCGGATCACCAAAGTAACACCACCAGTGAATTCCCCATGCCCAATAACCTTTGTATGCAAAATTTCAGCCTTCTAGCTATCTCCAGTAGCTTGAACCAGGAACTGGTTCAACTTTGAACCAGTTAAACCAGCTGAACCAGGCGAGATACGGTGTCGGCACTATGCTCATCGTGTTCAGCGACCCCGATTTACTATATATGGGTACCACCCCAAGGCCGAAAAACGCTGTTTTTGCCCGTTTTTAGACTATTTTAAAATTTTCGGACAGAAATTTTTCAGCTTGAAGGTGTCCAAAAACGCTATTTTTTCCATTTTTGACCATCTATTAAAATCGAACCAGATTGAAATTCGGAAAAAAACATAAACTTGCTAAGTACCATTGCCTAGATATTCAAAAAATAGTATAGAAAAATTTTTCCTATGGGCCGTTCGAAAAATTGAGTTAACACAAAATTGACAAAAATCATGCTGAATACAGAGAAAAAAACCCACTTTCAAACCCGTAAGAGAAAGTCGATTTTTTCAAAGTTCATTTGTTCCGGGCAAGTTTGGTATCATTCGAAAGCTCTCGGCCTGGAGATTTCAAAAATGTAAATATTAGCTCTTAATTCCTTCCCGTTAATTAGTTATGCCTAATTAGCACTTTTCAAAATCCGCAAAGTGCCTTTATAGCTCATATTATGGGGGGCTCTCGGAGCACCCCCATGATTGTCGTAGCCCATCCTTAGCGTTTTACTCGAAAAACTGCTACACTAATCAACTAATCACTTTTATGCAACGGGCCCCTGGCCTGTGCCGAAACGGTTCGGTTTTCGATGGGATACCTCTTTGGTAATTCTGTGGTTGTCAAATAACAATTGTGTCTTACAGACAGCCAGAAGAGCAACAGAATTCCCTCTAATTCGGTTTGTTTGGTCAGGAAAGTTATCTCCAGTTTCAATCAAGTCAAACTTACTAACAACTAATAATCTAAATTCCTAACCAAAAGCGACAACTGAAAATAATTTACTGTACACAGATAAATTACATACATAATAAAAAGAAAAACACTAATCTGTGATATACAGACAAATCAATAAAATAACATATATACACTATAGAACAAAAATTAGCAGAAGCTGAAACAACAAAATTACATTTCGCATAAAATAGCCATATTTTAATGGTTAGTCCTGCTGCTGTCACTGCTTAGCATTTCGAATAAGTCATAAATTATATTGGTCATTAAAGTAGTTTTGAACGATCCTTGTAGAAAACAAGAACACTCTTCGTAGTACAGCAGCAGTACAAATCTGATATTAAGCAGGGTTTTTTTGTGTAAAATACTGTGTATTTACACAAAAAAAATTAATTTACACAGTGAAAAACTAATTTACACAACAAAATACACAGCCAAATTTTCGAAAATTTTTACAAAAAGTGCTCTGAAAAAATAGTTTTCAAGTCTTTAAGTTTTAAAAAAGCTCTAGCTTTTAACTGGGGGCTGCCGCCCCCAGACCCCCGCCTGTTTCCAATGGCTTAGAATGGTTTTCCGCATTTCTGCATCAACATGGTTATGGGTGTTTTATTCTCCTAAGTCTTAATGCTTCTACTTATACAGTTGCGTATAATTTATTTTCGTACTGCGTGCGAATATTCGTAAATAGCTAGTATTTATTCGTATTTAACTATACATATGTTTTCTGAAGCTAGTATTATTCAATATGATTTCTTGTTTATCTCTTGTATATATAATAATAAAAGCAGTCAGAGCTCAGAGCCTAAAAATAGTTGCCATACAACCCAAGAAATATTCAATACGAAAGCTAAAGGAATACAACTTTTCAATGCCGTTTCTGCCGTTAATTTAAAAAATTTCTCAACTTCTGGAGGGCTCCGCCCCCCAGACATCCCTCCGTTGTATAATTGTTTTCTGCATTGCGACATGATTATATATAGGTGTTCCATTGTTTCTGCAAGTATATATATACTTCTGCTTATCCAGTTGCGTATAATTTATTTACGTACAGCGTGCAAATATTAGTAAGACAGTATAGTATAGCTAGTATATACATATGTACGGTTCAATATCGTTTCTTGTACATATCATGTATCATAAAAAGCAGTGTGAGCCATAAAATTGTTGCTGTCTAGCACAATAAATATTCAAAGCGAAAGCTAAAGGAATACAACTTTTCAATGCCGTTTCTGCCGTTAATTTAAAAAAATTTCCCAGACCCCCCTCCATGTATAATTGGTGTGTCTGTACTATATGGAGCCGTCCCCGGTAGCAGTTAAAGCATCGAACCTTAGTACGTGACCAGCAAGTTTGTGAAAAAATTATTCCAAAAAGTTGGAAAAATAAAGAATTCGTTTCAGGAGGCGAAGTGTTTTTCAGAAATTTGAATTTGTCCAATCTTATTTTTGACATTTAATGAATTAATCTTTTTAAACATTTCCATTATGAATTCTATTGCAATTTACAAAATTTTCTCAACTTCTGGGGGCTCCGCCCCCCAGACCCCCCGCGTGGCTTCTTTCGAAATGTTACACAAGTGCAGTTGGCATAACTTTGGCTTGAATGATCCGAAAATAACATTGTAGCAAGAAAATAACGTCTAAATGTATTTTATTTTATATTACAGTTGAAAAACGACACTTTTAAATTTTACACAGCTTCAAACAAAAATACACAGTGAAATTTAAATTTACACAAGATTTACACAGGTACGATTTTGAAAAAAAAACCCTGAATTAAGCATTGCAAATTGAAACAAAAATATATAAATTCCAAAAAATTTCATTTCTGTTCACATTTCATTCAAGTCAAGAAGTCATACAACTGTCAAACATTTCAAATTATATCGGTCACAATAAATTCGTGCAAATATTTTGTACCCAGATGTCTCTGCAAAATTAAAATATCTCTGTTTACATTAATAATATTTTCAGCGGTTAAAACAGCAGTTTTTTTGCCGAACATAAAAATAGTTGTTAATTTCAGTTGTGAAAATTCTTCCCCACTCCTTTCACAGAATAAATAAATTAGGACAAATACATAACTTTTTTACAAAGAGTAGCGATATATACAGGAGGTTACTTTGTGGAGTGAAATATATAATTTTTCAGAGAAGAGGCCAAAAAAGATACTCCATGTTACCGCCTGGATATGTAGGGAATTCCAGAAAAAGTTACGTTTATGTAAAGCTAGCAAATACCAGCAATAGGATGACAAAAAGCTACAACTACACGCTCATGAAAAGTTTTGATTTAGAAAAAATTTATTCCAAATCAGACAGGAACAAACGGAATGAAAACAAAATTTAAAACATACAGTTGAGAGAACTCAAAATTGTTATAAGAGCAGAGCAAAATAATCTCCCCCCTCCGCTAAAAATTAATTTCCTAAAGCTTTAAATGATTTCCATATTTTTCTAAGTAATAGTTAGAAATGGAGCTGCTTCAAAATGATTTTCACAGAATCATTGATGCTGATAGTACATTTGCTGCTGTTGCTGTTGACTAAGCTGCCCATCAGAATACTGCTGCACTCTAAATACGAAAAAACACACACACAGATACATATTACAAGAAATAAAAATGCTCCTCTGGAGCATGAAAAAGTAATATGGGTGATGGTGAGGTTGCAAAATCAAGAGAGGACTAGTCTTTAAAATGCTTAATATGGGGCTAGGTTAAAAAATAGAAGAGGACTAGGTTGTGAGCGAATTAATATGGGCACAGCTTCGCCGAACAACCCATATTCGCGGTTTGTAAATGTAAATTATTATGCATATCCACGATACATTTGGTTTATAGTTCATAAATAACCTACAGCTACGGTATGTGCTCGAGCTTTATTCGAACTTTTATTTTAGCAAACGTTTTCTTCGATAAGTGCTTCATACTAACCAGCGCATTTTACGTGTCCATTTATACGGAAAATTTATATTCAAGAATAATTTAGGACTCTCCCACGATCTTCTATTTCCTCCTGACTTGGACCAATAGCTTTAGCATCATATCCTTAGACCTCTCCTAGTAGTAGAGCCTGCGGTACTTCAACACAACAAAATGAAGATAATTTACGTATATATTCCTAGCAGCTAGTCTAACAGTACATGCAAACAGCTATATTCGATGAGTATTCAACTGCTTCAATTTTTTATTGACTGACATTGATAGCTCTAAGCTAAGACGGAACGTGAAATCCCGCGAATATGGGTTGTTCGGCGAAGCTGTGCCCATATTAATTCGCTCACAACCTAGTCCTCTTCTATTTTTTAACCTAGCCCCATATTAAGCATTTTAAAGACTAGTCCTCTCTTGATTTTGCAACCTCACCATCACCCATATTACTTTTTCATGCTCCAGAGGAGCATTTTTATTTCTTGTCCTTCTGTCATTTTAAAGGATCCCTTTCCAGCAATGCGGTAATGGATACAAGGAGCTTGAACAGTACCATGCTAAACGAGCGTAGTCGATTTACAATATATGCCCCCAACAAAACGCCGAAAAACGCTGTTTTAAGGGGTTTGACCACTGGTCAATAGGCCCCATAGACCGTAGTGACCACTGGTCACTCCCTCGATTTCGGCAATATGCCCATTGAAACGAGCGTAGTGGATTTACTATATATACCCCCAACCAAAACGCCGCAAAACGCTGTTTTAAGGGGTTTGACCACTGGTCAATAGGCCCCATAGACCGTAGTGACCACAGGTCACTTCCCTCAATTTCGGCAATATGCCCATTGAAACGAGCGTAGTCGATTTACTATATATCCCCCGATCATAACGCCGAAAAACGCTGTATTAAGGGGTTTGACCACTGGTCAATAGGCCCCATAGACCGTAGTGACCACTGGTCACTCCCTCGATTTCGGCAATATGCCCATTGAAACGAGCGTAGTGGATTTACTATATATACCCCCAACCAAAACGCCGCAAAACGCTGTTTTAAGGGGTTTGACCACTGGTCAATAGGCCCCATAGACCGTAGTGACCACAGGTCACTTCCCTCAATTTCGGCAATATGTCCATTGAAACGAGCGTAGTCGATTTACTATATGCCCCCGATCAAAACGCCGAACAACGCAGTTTTAGGCCGTTTGACCAGTGGTCAATAGGACTCCTAGGCCGTAGTGACCAGTGGTCACTTCCGTCGGTTTCGGCAATATGCCCATTGAAACGAGCGTAGTCGATTTACTATATATATATGCCCCCTACCAAAACGCCGAAAAACGCAGTTTTGGGCCGTTTGACCAGTGGACAATAGGCCCCATAGGCTGTAGTGACCAGTGGTCACTTCCGTCGGTTTCAGCGATATGTCCATTGAAACGAGCGTAGTCGATTTACTATATGCCCCCGATCAAAACGCCGAAAAACGCAGTTTTAGGCCGTTTGACCAGTGGTCAATAGGACTCCTAGGCCGTAGTGACCAGTGGTCACTTCCGTCGGTTTCGGCAATATGCCCATTGAAACGAGCGTAGTCGATTTACTATATATGCCCCCTACCAAAACGCCAAAAAACGCAGTTTTGGGCCGTTTGACCAGTGGTCAATAGGCCCCATAGGCTGTAGTGACCAGTGGTCACTTCCGTCGGTTTCAGCGATATGTCCATTGAAACGAGCGTAGTCGATTTACTATATATGCCCCCGACCAAAACGCCGAAAAACGCAGTTTTAGGCCGTTTGACCAGTGGTCAATAGGCCCCATAGGCTGTAGTGACCAGTGGTCACTTCCGTCGGTTTCGGCGATATGCCCATTGAAACGAGCGTAGTCGATTTACTATATATGCCCCCGACCAAAACGCCGAAAAACGCAGTTTTAGGCCGTTTGACCAGTGGTCAATAGGCCCCATAGGCTGTAGTGACCAGTGGTCACTTCCGTCGGTTTCGGCGATATGCCCATTGAAACGAGCGTAGTCGATTTACTATATATGCCCCCGACCAAAACGCCGAAAAACGCTGTTTAGAGGGAGTTTTCCCAACTTTGACCCTGGGCGAGGAACCACGGGAGCCATGCTGACCAGTGGTCACTTCGGGCGGTATCGGCAGTATGCTCATCGTTTTCAGCGACCCTGATTTACTATATATGGGCACCACCCCAAGGCCGAAAAACGCCATTTTTAGTGACTTTTAGGCCATTTCTAGTAAAAGTGGGACTTAGAAACTTTTCGCCCAAACAGGCCAAAAAAATGTAAAGTTTGGGCCCATCTCCTGAAAGCTAGGGAGCAAAATTAAAAAATCCCCCTCGTTACTTTATGCACCCCTACTGGTAATTTTCAACAAAAGATACTAGACCTCTCCAGCTTCTACCCAGTTCTAGAAAAGTGTGACCAAAATTTGCGAAAAATAGCGAAAGTCCGACTTTGGGACCTTGGCACAGAGCCAAAATTGGCCAGGTGCCAAAATGACCAAAAAAAGGTAGCATGGGGGGATCCTGTCTACCAACATATAATAGTAGTATGGTGCCAAAATGCCCACATCGTTCCAACACTTAGCCGTAAAATGCATTTCCAATAAGCGTTATTCACCGAGAAAAAAAAACAAACGCACGGTAACTATCGCCCAGTGCAAAATTCGAAGTTTCGAATTCGAACCAAAAGTATGGTGGTACTTGTAGTACTACTCGAGTTGTTTACGATGGTAACCTTTTTACCACCGCCGGACCTCTAATTAGCTGGCACCAGGCCAACACGGTCTCCAGGGGGCCGCGCAGACGCCTTTATACCCATATTATGTAGGGGCGCTATCGCGCCCCTACATAATAGAGGAAATGAAACTGCGCTCATTCGAGGCTATAGAAAACACAAATGGGCCTGGAACACAATTATGAAGTTTTTTATGTGTGAATTTTGTGTGTGAATGTACGTATGTAAGAAAAAATGAATATAAAATCACCTAATAAATATAGATCAAACGAGCGCAGCCAGCTTGAACAAGGCACATGATTTGCGGTAAGGTTTTAGGCCGTTACAGTGCAGAACATCGTTTTGCTCGGACAACACAGAACACGCCTAAGTGTCACACTCTTATCTATTATGTACTCTTGCTAACAAACAAGCAGCCTACACACAGTAAATGATGTTAAATTTATTTCTGAAAAAAACCGCAAACAGACTAAACCTCAACCTTTGAGATTGCTGATAGGACGGAGGTGGCAGCATATTCTGCTGCTGTTGCTGAGGTTGCTGCTGCTGCATGTATTGCTGCTGTTGTTGCTGTTGCTGTTGTTGTTGGTGCTGTTGCTGCTGAAGATATGCCGCCTGTTGCTGTTGCTGATGTTGATGTTGTGCGGCTACAGCCGCAGAGCTCATGGAACCCATACTTTGACCCCCTCCGGTCATCATATAACCGGAGCTGCCATCTCCATGTTGTTGCTGTTGTTGTTGTTGTTGTTGCTGCTGTTGCTGCTGCAGTTGCTGTTGTTGAAGCAATCTAGGTAAAGCAAAATTGTCCATAAATAAATCTCATAATAAACCAAAAACTTAAATAATGAAAAAAGCCTGCCTGCAGTCATTAGGCAAAGACCTCTTAGTCCGAAACAGGAGAGAGCCAATGGGCGCGTTGTTCATTTTCTTCAAAAATAAACAAAAACTGTCAGACGCCATAGAAAAGATAAATAAAAGATTCACGATGTACTTGTGTACACGAAAATAAAATATACTGTTTTTGCTACAAACCTCTGTTGATGCTGCTGTTGCTGTTGCTGTTGTTGCTGTTGCTGATGTTGCTGCATTCTAAACTGATGTGTTGTCGGCATACCCTGCATTCGCTGCATCTGTGCACCATACTGTGCGTGCATCTCTGGATTGGGTCCACGCTGTTGTTGCATCACTAAATGTTAAAAAAATTAAATCAGATTATTGTATAAATATTTGATTCTGTAATCAGTTGATGACACAAGAAAATCCACAGTGACAGCTAAGCGGAATAAAATGCTTTTTTCGTCAACACCAAGTTATACACAAACCAAGAAACTGAAAATAACTGGGCTCTCTGAAGTCACTGCATACTTGTGCTCAAATCTCCCAACAAAAGGGTTGAAAACGAAGTTAGTATTTGTAATTTCAATTTTTCTAACACTAACTACTAGTGATCCCCCACCTCACCCCAAAGCCAATCCCTGGCCTTATTCTAGTGGGGGGGCAGGGGCGGACCCAGGGGGGGGAGAGGGGGCGGCCGCCCCCCCCGTCGCGATTCGAAGGTAGGAAAAATTAAGGAGAGAAAGAGGAAAAAGGGCAAAAAATCAAAAAATTTCGCGCCTTCGGCGCGAATTTTCTGCTTTTTAACCGCATATTTATTGCATTTATGAAGAAAAAGCTTAAAATGCATCCGATTTTCGGAGAAAATTACCATTTTTGCCTAAAAATGTCAAGAATTTTAAAAAACTTCTCATTTCTTCAGTATGAAAAGAATTAAAGATCCGAAGACCGATGTTATTGCAAAAACAAAACATTTCTTCAACTTCTGGGGGGGGGCCCAGACCACCGCCCCCCCCGTCACCGAATCTTGGATCCGCCAGGGTGGGGGCATAAACACCCTCCCCCCCAATCACCCCCCGAAAAGTAGGTGCCAAATTTTCAAATTTTAAAAATTCAAAATTCAAATTTTCAAAAATCTTCCAGTTTTCCCGGAGATTTTAACTCGATGCTTACTTATTTAAGCACTGAATACGCTATTTTTGGCGATTACTATAAAAATAGCGCAACTTTTAGCATGTTTTTAGAAAAATTTTGAAAAATTCCTCCCAAGAATGACTCGCCCCCCGAAGGCCCCCCCCAAGAAAAATTCTTCCCTAGAATAAGCCCAGGACCCTATATTATTGTCAACAGCATAATCACTCCCTGATACGATGATGTTTTGTACTGCCTGCACAAAAGTGGCCTTTGCATAAAGATAAAAATGATACGTGTTATCAACGCAAAACACAACCTACCTACCTACCTACCTCGCTATACATTCAAGAAAACACTTCTGAGCCCCACAGAGGCTGCAACTATGTTTTAAGAAAAACAGATATTTTCTATTTCTGTTTTTTGAAAATTTCAAAAACTGTGATTGTTTCCACAAACCTTGTTGATGCGGTGCTGCCATTCCGCTAAAGCCAGGCCCCGGCCCTCTAGGAGTGCCCATGCGGGCTCGAACGCAGTCTCGTGGATTGATCATATGGGCTTCCTCGGACAACATTTGCCGGTTTTGCTAAATCAAAATCAATCAGTCAATCAAATCGTAAAAAATAAAGACTTTTACAAGAAATCAGTCTAAGAAATCTAAACAATGAAACACCCTTCAACTGTAAATCGCATGGAGTTTTCACGAAAACAAGAGCATTAAAGCAAAATGTTATAGCAATTTGGCGATCAGACAGCAAGAGTGCTCGTAAGTATCCCACGGGAAAATGGTGTGGTTTAAAACCTTAAAAAAGACACTTTCCTTCATTGATAAGAGCAAGAAAACTGTGGTAGTCAGTCTCAATAAAAAGAAATGAAAAACCGAATTGGCCAGCCCTTTTCACAGGCGAGTTTACAGGAGGACTTAACGCAATTAACTCAATACTTTTCGTGCACAGGATTAACAAGCATTCCCGTCTGTAAACCTGTGTATTCCAATTCCCTTCCCATTGCTGGGGATGGGTTAAGGCCAGTTAAACTGCTGTAATAAACGTTTTCCTCTTCTAATTAACTTAAAATTAATTTTATTAATTTTAATTAAAGCTCTCAGTTCACAGGGCTTCGTCTACCTGCAGATGCATCCGTACATCCTCCATCATAGGCCCAGCTCCGCCGTGCGGGCCACCGCGGCCCCCCATGGCAGCCATTTGGGCATTCATCTGCGGCTGATAGCCAGACGGCATGGAGCCACCCGCAGTGGCAGCGGCAGTGGCAGCGGGTCCCGCATGGGCACCACTGACGGTATTCTGACGACTGCGAATCTTCTCGCCCAGAAAGCCCTTCACATTGACCGTCTGAGCAGCTAGAAAATGAAAAAGAACAAGCAAATAAGTAAAGGATGTCCCAGGAACAAGAAAATTCGCAGAGACACCCCAATGTATTTAAAAATACAAACCAAAGTGTATGCGGTGGTAGCTAAATAGTACATACGTAATCAAATACACACTGTTGGGATTGAAAACGCAGAAATTCAATCCCAAAAATGTGTATTTAGATGTGTGAAAGATGTGTTTTTACAAAACCAGGACAAACCAAAATAGCAAGGCTATACCTTAACTAATTCCTACAAAATAGTTTCCTTAGTGTGCCAAAATCTATAAATCTATAAATCTATTTACCTACACTTTACACTACATACGTACAGAGTATTAGCAAAACTAACAGACATAGGTGTAGTAACTCTACTATGCTCATTTGCATATTAACGCAGGTAAATTAAAAACAACTAAACGTATACACGTACGGTTCACTTGAGAGTATCCAGCCGCAGCAGCAGCGGCATGAGCACCCCGCCCTGCCCCGGCCATTCCAGCCTGCATCATACCCTGCGGTCCACCTCCCAAGCCAGGTGGCGGCCCCTGTGAGCCCATGGACGGATGCCCGCCGGGGGGCGGCCAGCCGCCCATCTGGTGGGCAGGCCCGGCCCCGCCCGGGGTCACATAGGCAACCGGCGTATGCTGACCCTGAACATAGGAAAGGGACTCCGGGCCCCCCATACCACCCCGGCCACCCTAAACAAACAAACGTACGTATACAGTAGATTACAAATACTAAACTTAACAGAGATATATACGCATCGGGTATTATCTGGTTAGAATGGTTTCGTGGCAGTGTCAAAAAACTAACATTAAACAACCTATATTGGTAGTAGTGCTTGCGACCTCTGCCAGATCAGAGTTCACGATACAGGCGGCTCATCAGTGGAGCTGTATGGAACTATGTAGGTGTTTTAGATTACAAATATGATTTGATACGCTGACGTGACTGTAAAAGTTGTTGACTTGACTGTGATAAAAACAACCATGACAAACGTTCTGCAAAATAAGCGGAAATATACACAAATTCCTAGTCATAAACTAACGATGAAGAAACTAAAATCCACTAAAACCACACTGGAAGCAGCAACTCACTATATTATAGAATAGTTCAAAGACATACCGTCGGAGTGCCACGGCCGCTCTTCTTCTGGCCACCACGAGTGGGCCCGGACTTGTTCCTGGCACGGCCCCGGCCGCGGCCCGGCGACACGGCACCCTCCAGGAATGCTTCCGGACTAACCATGCCCGGCCCGGCACCCATCATCCCGCCAGGCGGCATGCCATTTAGGCCAACAACGCCCGGACCCATCATGCCCGGCGGCATCTGAGCACCCATCATACCAGGCGACGGCTGCTGCATGGCCTGTGGCGGCAGCATGATGGGGGTTCTAGGTTGCTGCTGTTGCTGCAGCAACATTTGCTGCTGTTGCTGTTGCTGCTGACGCTGTTGTTGTTGCTGCTGTTGTTGTTGTTGTTGTTGCTGCAGTTGCTGCTGTTGTTGTTGCAACTCTTTCAGCTAAAAAATATTCCAAACAAAGATAGCCGTCTTCTGTATTCATTTTTACAGGAATTTTGTCCTTTTTAATCACTAGATCGGCCTTAGCTTTGGCAATAGCAACCAACTTTTGCAGTGAGTGCAAAAACATAACGCAGTTATTAAGCATTGTTTAGTTAAAGTTTTGCCACTCCGCCTCCCAAATTTTTTGCCTCTCGAAACTTTGCACCCCACCAAGCAAAAACCCTTCGAATAAGCACAGCGTAGTAGTAGTAGTAACTCACTCTGACATGCTGTAGTGGGGGGGGGGGGGGCCACCTCTGGGGGGCGCACAGAAAAAAAAAAAAAATTATTTGAGAACAAAAAAAAGAAAAAATAAAATAATTAAAAAAAAATAAAAAAAAAAATAAATTAAATTTAAATTTAAAAAAAAAATACAAATTTCTTAAATACATACATAAAAAATAAAAATTTTGGGATCAAAAAAAACACATCTAAATACGGGCGCGCGCCCCCCCCCCCCACAAACAAAACCCCCAAAACCGCCAAACAGGCAATAGTAATAAATACGTAACCAAACCACCACCGGCCCGCCCTCCCGCCCGGCGGCCCGCGGGGGAGGGGGCAGGCCGGCGGGGCGGAAGCGAAAGGGAACCAAGATAAAAAAAATTAATTCCCCCAGCCTAGACGGGGCGGGGGGGGGGGGGGGGGGGGGGGCGGGGCCGCCCCCCCCCGGCGGCGGGGCGGCGGGCCCGGGCCACGGGACGGCCCCCCCCGGAAGGGGGGGCGGGCCGGCGGCTGATGAGAGAAAAGCCTGTTGGAGGGAAAGGCGGGCGGGCCGGGCGGCCCTCCACGGGCGCTGGGCCCGTCCGCGGGGGCCCGAAAGGGGACCCGGGGAATCAGACGGCCCTCGATCATGTCCCAGGGACTGTGCTTGACCAGTTCACCCGGCTGAAGGCCCTGAAAGTAGCGGAGGAAACAGAAGTTGTCAGTGAAAATGCCGCTCCGCTTTCTTTCTTTTGTGGATTGGGACAGGTCAGGTCGACAGCAAAAAATTCAAAATGGTGCAAAATGATAAAAATAGTATCAGTGAACAGTGAAAAGAAAAAACTGTACCCCACCCATATATACACAAGTAGGAAAAATGCTCCTTGCAGTCGCATGAAAAAGTTAATATGAGCTATGATGGCCAACATTTAAGCGTGTCAAGGACAAGACTTAAAATGTTTAATATGAGCCAGCATCTAAATATGTAGAGGACAAGATGTAAACGTCTAACATGAGCCGCTACGTTTCTCTTGGGCTCATATTGACGCTCACTTTGGTTACGCCTGTGGTACGTGTCCTCTAAACAGACATTATTAAACCTAGCCAGCAAAGACTGAATATTAATACTGGCGTATACGTTTAGCAAAAATCAGAATTGCCAGATTTTTCAACTTCACTTCAAAAAATGTGTTTGTTTTACGACGCTGCTTCAGATCTCACTATACGTATGTACATGTATATAAATTATTAACAAAAGCAATCAATATAAACCTGAATAAGGAAATAAAAATTAGAACTGTCACAGACGATATATACTTACCTAGTGAGATTTCATCCAGCCTTACCATCCTTGCATATGCAAACCATCCTAACCTTTTGACTATCTGAAGAAAGCCTTTGTATCTACAAAATATATTAGCCATTTCATTTGCGTCAATATGAGCCCAAGAGAAACGTAGCGGCTCATGTTAGACGTTTACATCTTGTCCTCTACATATTTAGATGCTGGCTCATATTAAACATTTTAAGTCTTGTCCTTGACACGCTTAAATGTTGGCCATCATAGCTCATATTAACTTTTTCATGCGACTGCAAGGAGCATTTTTCCTACTTGTCCTATTTCATTTTTGGTATTGTATCAGAGTGTGATACCATCCATAATGGGTGGGTTTTAACTTATATATAGCAAGCCTGAAGGATTTTGTATTGTTACCTCCACTCCAGCTATATATATAATGAAACAATCTTTGCCACATTCATTTTAGCTAAAGATATAATGAAACAATCTTGGCCGCATTCATTTTAGAGGTTGACAATTTTTCGCGTTTTTGAACTTACACGCTTGACAACACACGAATGTACCCTCTCCGCAGAGCGATGGAACCACTTTTCGTGGGTGCTATAATGACAAAAGTTGATCGCCTTGCCAAGGGCTTTCATTTGATACCAAACTTGACCACTTATGAAGACTTTCATTTTTGACCCACACCGGACCCACCGTGGGTGGGGCACCCGCCCACAGGACGATGGAGCCACTTTTCGGGTGTTGCATAATGACAAAAGTTGATCGCCTCGCCAAGGGCTTTCATTTGATACCAAACTTGACCACTTTTGAAGACTTTCATTTTTGACCCACACCGGACCACTGTGGGTGGGGCACCTGCCCACAGGTCCGTGAGGGCACTTTTTGTGGGTGGCATAATGACAAAAGTTGATCGCCTTGCCAAGGGCTTTCATTTGATACCAAACTTGACCACTTTTGAAGACTTTCATTTTTGACCCACACCGGACCCACTGTGGGTGGGGCACCCGCCCACAGATCGGTGGGGCCACTTTTTGGAGGTGGTATAATGACAAAAGTTGATCGCCTTGCCAAGGGCTTTCATTTGATACCAAACTTGACCACTTTTGAAGACTTTCATTTTTGACTCACACCGGATCCACTGTGGGTGGGGCACCCGCCCACAGGTCCGTGAGGGCACTTTTAGTGGGTGGCATAATGACAAAAGTTGATCGCCTTGCCAAGGGCTTTCATTTGATACCAAACTTGACCACTTTTGAAGACTTTCATTTTTGACCCACACCGGACCCACTGTGGGTGGGGCACCCGCCGACAGATCGGTGGGGCCACTTTTTGGAGGTGGTATAATGACAAAAGTTGACCGCCTCGCCAAGGGCTTTCATTTGATACCAAACTTGACCACTTTTGAAGACTTTCATTTTTGACCCACACGGGACCCACTGTGGGTGGGGCACCCGCCCATAGGTCCGTGAGGGCACTTTTTGTGGGTGGCATAATGACAAAAGTTGATCGCCTCGCCAAGGGCTTTCATTTGATACCAAACATGACCACTTTTGAAGACTTTCATTTTTAACCCACACCGGACCCACCGTGGGTGGGGCACCCGCCCACAGGACGATGGAGCCACTTTTCGGGTGTTACATAATGACAAAAGTTGATCGCCTCGCCAAGGGCTTTCATTTGATACCAAACATGACCAATTTTGAAGACTTTCATTTTTGACACACACCGGACCCACTGTGGGTGGGGCACCCGCCCACAGGACGATGGAGCCACTTTTCGGGTGTGGCATAATGACAAAAGTTGATCGCCTCGCCAAGGGCTTTCATTTGATACCAAACATGACCACTTTTGAAGACTTTCATTTTTGACCCACACCGTACCCACCGTGGGTGGGGCACCCGCCCACAGGACGATGGAGCCACTTTTCGGGTGTGGCATAATGACAAAAGTTGATCGCCTCGCCAAGGGCTTTCATTTGATACCAAACATGACCACTTTTGAAGACTTTCATTTTTGACCCACACCGTACCCACCGTGGGTGGGGCACCCGCCCACAGGACGATGGAGCCACTTTTCGGGTGTGGCATAATGACAAAAGTTGATCGCCTCGCCAAGGGCTTTCATTTGATACCAAACATGACCACTTTTGAAGACTTTCATTTTTGAGCCACAGCTGACCCACTGTGGGTGGGGCACCCGCCCACAGGACGATGGAGCCACTTTTCGGGTGTGGCATAATGACAAAAGTTGATCGCCTTGCCAAGGGCTTTCATTTGATACCAAACATGACCACTTTTGAAGACTTTCATTTTTGAGCCACAGCTGACCCACTGTGGGTGGGGCACCCGCCCACAGGACGATGGAGCCACTTTTCGGGTGTGGCATAATGACAAAAGTTGATCGCCTCGCCAAGGGCTTTCATTTGATACCAAACATGACCACTTTTGAAGACTTTCATTTTTGAGCCACAGCTGACCCACTGTGGGTGGGGCACCCGCCCACAGGACGATGGAGCCACTTTTCGGGTGTGGCATAATGACAAAAGTTGATCGCCTCGCCAAGGGCTTTCATTTGATACCAAACATGACCACTTTTGAAGACTTTCATTTTTGAGCCACACCGGAGCCACTGTGGGTGGGCGCTGTGGGTCAGAGGTCACATCCGTCGGTTTCGGCAGTATGCCCATCGTGTTCAGCGACCCCGATTTACTATATATGGGTACCACCCCGAGGCCGAAAAACGCTGTTTTTGCCCGTTTTTAGACTATTTTCAAATTTTCGGACTTAGAAATTTTTCAGCTTGAAGGTGTCCAAAAACGCTATTTTTTCCATTTTTGACCATCTATAAAAATCGAACCAGATCGAAATTCGGGAAAAAAACATAAACTTGCTAAATGCCATTGCCTAGATAATCAAAAAATAGTATAGAAAAATTTTTCCTATGGGCCGTTTGAAAAATCGAGTTAACAGAAAAATGGAAAAAATCATGCTGAATACAGAGAAAAAAAAAAAAAACCCCACTTTCAAACCCGTAAGAGAAAGTCGATTTTTTCAAAGTTCATTTTTTCCGGGCAAGTTTGGTATCATTCGAAAGCTCTTGGCCTGGAGATTTCAAAAATGTAAATATTAGCTCTTAATTCCTTCCCGTTAATTAGTTATGCCTAATTAGCACTTTTCCAAATCCGCAAAGTGCCTTTATAGCTCATATTATGGGGGGCTCTCCGAGCTCCCCCATGATACTGAGTGAAACGTCAGAATAACGAATGTGAAACCACTGACGTTTTACAAACGGAGGATTCAAATGGTGAAAACTTTTCTTCGATTTTTTGATTTTGTTTTTATCGTCCTTTTCTAGCATTCCTGATATCATCCTATTATTCTGCCTGATAATTTTTAAGATAAAATTGTTCAATGTTTATCTTTACACTAAAAAACACCCTGATTTCAGGCATTTTTCAAAAATTTTCTAACCCCGCCCAGACTTCCCCCTCTCAACATTCTTGACCTACAAAAAAGCCAACCATAATACTATACCTGTAAAAAATTCAAATCCTAGATAATTATTAATTAATTAATTAATTTGTGAATTTATATAGTCTCTCGGAACATACGTACATGTCGGCCACTGCCGTCCGAGGGCCCCGGCACCACAGCCGTCTGTCCTTTCGCACTGGGATTCTTGATACGCTGCGCGCCGGCCGGATCAAAGGACAGCGTTTCCAGCATCTGCCGCGGAATGGGTACCAGCTGCAGTAGGTCCGGAAAAGCATGAAGCTTCTGTTCACCAATTTCCTTCTAAAAAAAACAGAAAAAAACAACAACATTAAAATCAACCAAAAAACAAATTCTCCACAGTGAGTGAACTACCGTATTAGGCCAAACAGTGGCCCATGGGCGTTTTTTCAAAATAGGCAATTTCGGATTAGAATTTTGTAAACCAAAAAGCGCCCACCCCCCGAAATAACACCCATGGGCCATCTTTTAGAACGGTTTTATAATTACTGCTTTGCCAATTTTCGGCAAATTCGATAAATTCCTGCGGACGACAAGCTGGTCTGCAAGTGTCAGTTGCTTATTCTACCCAAAGAGGATTCTAAGCCTTGAATTAGCTTAATTAGCCACAACTTTATTCAGGAACTTCTAGTTTTCAAAGGCGTGAAAGTGAGCATTGAGAAATCCAAAAAAGCGCCCCCCCCCCGAAAAAACGCCCATTGGCGTTGTATTGGGCGGGCCAGTGTTTGGCAGAATACGGTGGTAGGACATAACTTCCTTGTAAAAACAACTATTAACATCAACAAAAACCAATTCACTGAGAGATAATACAGAAATTTGGAGAAAAAATGTAGTAAAAGATTCTCCCCTCAAGACATTTCCGAGACATAGAGCATCGGTGCTCATCCTAGGATTCGCAGGCGTAGCACCAAAAAATGCCACACTTCGAATGATGATCGCACCACCAAACCCCCATAAAAAGCGGAGCTTCTACAAAGACAGCCTGACGTACTAACACGACTATCCGGCAACAGTTTTACAAACACATATTTTATAGGATTTTTCACAAATTTAAACGTTAAATTTTTAATCAACATTGACAGAGGCCGCCCCCCAAATTTCAGCTTAATGTCGAGCTAGGTAAGAACTGTAGATCTTAAACCATAGCATAAAGACACAAAACAACAACAAAACCAGGGCTTTTGGATGACTGCAGGAAAGGACAACATCCAACCGTGCAAAAAATTATAAAAATAAAATAATTAAAAAACTAAAGTATATATGTACGTATATACCTTTAACTTTTTAGTCAAATTATTGAAAGTCTTTCTGGCCTCTGGATCAGAACTGTCCATAGCCGAGATGGCCATGTGATGCATTATTGTGGCCAGCATATCAAGACAGGTGTAGTACAGTTGTCTGCAAAAGGCAAACACAGAGACACTAAAACCAGTGTTAGCTAGTGAAGATGGCAATGACGCTGCCTGCTTGGGTCGTCCATTTTGCCTTTGTGTCGGCCGCGCATGGGTCCAGGGGCCAGTTTCATAAAAATGTTCCCGAGTTCTCGAGTCTAGTAGCTAAACTACGCGGGAAGTTTTCGAGATCCGCAAGTCGCATCGAAAGTCACGCTGAAAACTTCTTGAGTTCTCGAGTCAAGTTCTCTGGTCGATTTCGACCAGAGAAACTTCCTCCAACTTGAGACCTACTCGAGAAATTTTTGAAAATCTAAATTTGTAAATTTTTTCTTCCTGCTTCAATAACTTGTATAATTGACTGAATAAATCACCATGAAATTTTCCGTAGATACTTTTACATATAATTTTTAATAGAGAAGAGATTGTTGTTACTGAAAACAGACTTCTCGAGAACTTGAGAACTTGAGAACTCGAGACTGTTTTTTTATGAAACTGGCCCCAGGTCTACACATGTGTAGGCAAAGTGTGTAGGCGTGATGCCCAGCCCGGTTCATACTTGTCTCTGAGTCTCTGTCTTTATGTCCTTGTCTCTCTCTATGTCTCTGTCCTTTTGTCTCTAATAAGCTGATAGAGACAAGACGTTCATGCTTAAAAGAACAAAAGGACAGAGACTCGGTCATGTGACAACTAATTCAAATTCCATTGGTCACTGGATTTAATCAAAACCGAACAAAAACTTTTTCAAATTGACTAATATCTTCTTAATATTGCTGTTCTGTTTACAACTAAACTTTTATATATGATGAAAACTGACTTTAAAATTTGATACAACTGCAGTTACCTCAAAATATCTAACTTAACTGACTGCTCACGTGATGTCATTCCATGTTGAGACTGGCTGTCGCTTAAGGACAGGCAGAAAAGTAGAGCATTGTTCAACTTCGCTTAGAGACACTTAAGGACAGCTTAGATAGAGACAAAAGGACAAAAGGACAGAGACAGGTACGAACTGGATAAAGACAGCGACTTAGAGACAGAGACCAAAAGACAGAGACTCAGAGACAAGTATGAACTGGGCTTATGACAAACAATATGATCCAGTGCATGTAGTTACAGTCTCTATAGGCTGACATAGTCTTACTCTGCCATAGTTACCCACCACCCCTAATTGGTTCACTAAACCATGACAACACAAGCAGTGTGTTTGGTCAAATTGTACCGGTTGTAACATACAACACTAGCACTATGATCAAGCGATGTCTTACAATACATAATACGTACACTACATTATTAAATTACAGTGCTTTTCAAAAATTTCTCAACTTCTGGGGGACTACGCCCCCAGGGCTAACGACTATTCCCAAACTTCGTAACTTGTACTGCAGCAGCACGGTACTTTGTTGAAAATTGTTGACGTCACCCCCTTCCCCAGCGCAAGCGCGTCTGGCGAAGCAAAAAAATTTTCCGGCCCGTCCCCCCCCTTCAAAATCCTGGGTGCGCCCCTGCCTACAGCACTCGTCTCCAAAAACATGCTATCTTATAAACAAAGCTCAATTTTATTACCTTTCACCGGTAGCCTCAATTACACCACTGGTTATCAGTTGTGCCAGAAGCAAAGCCCACTGTTCTATGTTACTGTTTTTGGTTACAGTGTCGAACATACCACCAACCTAAACGATCAAATGTTGAGGTAAGCAAACTAACCTGTAATTAAATAAGCGCATAATTGCCCTATAAATAAGAAGAAGCTAAGCCAATAGCTGGGCTTATTCTACTGGGGGGGGGGCCCATAAACACCCTTCCCCCCCAAAAAATCGTCCCCCCCAAAAATCGCCCCCCCCCAAAAAAAGTGGGTGCCCCTTTTGATACCAACTTTTGCCCTGAAAAAATCGCTCAGAAGGCCAAATTTCCAAAAATTTTCCGGCTTCGCCGGAGATTTTTAGTCGATTTTTGCCTATTTAAGCACTAAATCTGCTTATTTTTGGCGGTTGCTATAAAAATAGCGCAATTTTTAGCATGTTTTTAGAAAAATTTTGGAAAATTTTCGCCCCCCCCAAAAATGACTCGCCCCCCGAGGGTACCTCCCCCAAAGAGCCCCCCCCAAGAAAAAATCCCTAGAATAAGCCCAGAATAGAGCGCTACCCTTCGCTGTATTGCGGAACAGTAGGCGAATATTCCTCCGTTTTGGAAGGGGGGGTCGCCAAAAGTGGTGTCCCAGTTCCGGTCCGAAACTTCCGGGGGTGGGGGAGGTCACTAAAACTGATCCTCGTTGGGGGGGACGACTATAGATGAATCTCAAGCCTGCTTGGGCGATCCCAAACGAGCAGCATTCACTATTGTGGTCGAAGCACCGTTACTTACAATGTAGCTGGGTTTATTTTACTGGGAGGGGGGCGCCCCCCCACTTTTTGGGTCCCCCCCCCACTCGAGCACCTCCCCCACACTCGGCCCACCCCCACTTTTTTGGGCTTCCCCCCCACTCACCCTAAGGTGCCCAGAAATTGCCAAATTTTTAGGATTTTTGGTCAAAATTTTCAAAAATTTTCCGGCTTCGCCGGAAATGTTTAATCAAAAATCACCTTTTTCGTGCTAAAACTTGATTTTTGAGCACTTTTAAGCATACTTATAGCAGTGTATCTGGAAAACAGGCTATTTATACAGCATTTTTAGCATTTTTGGCCCATTTAATTCCCCCCACTTTTCGACCTCACCCCCCCACTAGTGGGGGGGGGGCGTCCCCCCCACTTATTTTTGCCTAAAATAAACCCAGTGTAGTATATATAAGGATTGCCTCCGCCAGAATTAGAGACTGGGTAATCCCCATGCCAAACAATGCCAAGAAGAGAGTCCAACTAGTGGCTAACTCTTCTTCTTCCTATAGAAGAATTATGCACTCGTGCTACATACTACTGCTACTAACACTACCAGCCCGGATAAAACAAAATGTAGAGATGAAAAAGCAAAAAATACAAAACTATAAAACCAAAGACAAAAACCATGAGTGAAAATTTACCAGTCCTAGTCGAAGCTGAAAAGTTTCTCTCAGCTCGCGCGAGATCGATCTAGTGTACAGCTCACAAATGTCCTGAAACAAGAAACAGAAACAGAAACAATTATGTAGGATCAAGAAAACCTTTTCAAGTTCAGCACAATAAGTCCAGACAAAATCTCAAACAACAGCGTATAAAAGGGCAGCCAAAACAAGTCCTACAAGATCTATTTTAAAATTGTCAAAATTCATTTTAGTGGATTTGAAGTTATCTTGGCCAACAAATTTGAGGGAAACAATCAAACAGTTTAGTTTGAACTTGAGATTTCAGAATCTCAATAGTTTTGTATGATTAGCCAGCCTTACGTACCACTTTAGCCATCTGAATATACTCTTGTATCTGTTTCAGCAGAGAATTCAGGAGCACATCCCTTTGCTCTTCCTGACCACGAAGACAGGTCAGAACCAGGCACAAAAACGGTTGCTCTGACAGCAGCCACGCCCTGAAAAAATTAATTTAATTTAAATTTTAAATTTAAATTTAAAAAGCAAACTCATACTCAACCCAACCATACATGTAGTTATGGGAGGGGCAGGTTGGAAACGAGAAACGAAAAGAGGACTAGGATAAAATATAATGACATGGGCCAGCTTCATTCATTAAACAACCCATATCCGCCTATGGATGGCAGATTTTAGCAAACAGTCAAACGAAATTGTTATATGGTATTTTGGTAACGCTGTTAAACAACTGCTTGTATTATTTCCAAGACAGTACACTATAGGGTATTTTTACAGGGGGAAGGGCAGAATATGTATACCGACCCCAAAATCCCCTTGGGATTTTTTGGGTGCCCACATTTTGCCAAAAATAGGCAAATTTTCAAAATTTTCCGGCGTCGCCAGAGATTTATTCCTGAACATGTCCATTTTACCTCAAAACCAGTCACGAAACTTTTTGCGTTTCTCCACGCAAAATAGGCCAAAAATATCCAGTTTTGGTTCTGTTTTCGCAAAATGCCGCCCCCCCCCCTTCCACAAAAACCCTAAAAATATCGTGCAACTATACGTATAAAACAAAGAGTTTGAACTTTGTCTTTTGTTACACACCCTTTCTGGACGACAGCACCGCGTTCCCGTTTGGTCGGAGGTTCAAGCACAGCTTCCCGCAGCACTCTGGCCTGTACAGCACCAGGCAGCTGTGAGACTAGGGGCGCAATCAGCCATACCCCGCCCACATGGTCCACACTGAAACACAAAACACAAAACGAATGAAGAAAAAAATGGAAAAAACAACAAAAACAATATATGTGAAAAGTTGCTATGCTTAGTGAACAATCATGAACTACAGACCTCCAGCTTCCAATTTTTCTAGTGATGTACTGTTGTTAAGAGCCATGATAGTAAAGAGCAAATAGCAGTGTTACACTCATTTATACACATTAATTGTTATTAAGGCAGGCGCATAATTCAAGACAAGACAACAAATAAACATCGAAAAACCTATTGTACGTACGTACTGCATATTATACGTATGCTACCTCTGCGAAAAAGCTAAGCATAGCCACTAATCTGAATTTCTTTGTATTTATTATTGTACTGCTTGTACACACACACACATCATCATCATACGTATTAATATACACGGAAATGCATTCAATCTGCAAGTCTATCATAACGAGAACAAAAAAGGGGGATAAATCTAACCTAAACCCGGGTGAAGACACCAAGCTGCTGGAATGGCCGACTTGTGACAGTGGAGGAGCAGAACCACTGTTTGGACCATCCTTTGACTGGAAGGCTTCCAGGCAACCTTTGGCTACCAATTCTACCACTCTACTCATATCCTGAAAAATCAAAAAAACTGAGGAAAACGCGGGCCAGCAGGCGGATCCACGAAGGATACAAGGCATTATTTCTATATGGCATATCCTGAAAAATATTCGACAGAACCAAACCTGAGCAGCTTAACTGCCAACATACAATAGCCCAACCAGAAAAAAACAGAAGATCAGAGAAGTCAGAGCAGTCAGAGTCAGAAACGCAGAAATCTTATTCTGACGGGACAACGAGTCACTTTAGGCAAGACTACATAATACATAAGAGTATGACAGCAGGCATACTCTATGTACTATCAGCTCGTTACATCCTCGGCACGCTATCGGCCTATCCCCCCCCGACATAAATTGTCAAAGAAATTCGCCCGCTATGTTTGCACGCAACAGACGCACGTTGAACCAACTGACTAGTTGTGTTTTCGAGCTTTAGCGTGCAAGCATAGCGCTCGAATTTGCTTTGATAAGGTGGGTCTGATTTATGGGGTGGGGTAAGCCGATAGCGTGCAGAGGATGTAGCGAGATGATAATACATAGCGTATGACGCTTGTCATGACTCTTATGTATTATGTACTCTTGCTTTAGGATACTCTTAGGGAATCTTTTTTCGGGGAGAGGCCGCCGGGTGATGGATTTTTTTGCAAAAAAGGTCAATAAAACTCAGTATTTTTGGCAAATTTTGCCTGTAGAAATGTCAAACGCTGTCAACAGTGTCTGGATTTAGGCTAAAAGTAAACATTTTTATGTAAAAAAATCTCAGGAGGCGATGCCGGAGAATTTTTGAAAATCGGCCTATTTTTGGCAAAGCTTTGGGCATCGGAGGGGGGGCAAGGCAAAATCCCGGAAGGGGCAATTTTGGAAAGGGAAGTCTATCTATCTCGGAGGGTAAATGTAAATCAAATACCCCTGCACTTATAAAATGATAACCGAAAATTAGGAAAGCATAATTAGAAATTATGTTTCCTCAAATCATAAAAAGGCCACAAGAGGCATTTTTACAAATTTATTTATTATCCATTTCCTATCAAAAAAGTGTTGATCTTTGAAAAGACAGACATTATACAACTTCTTCTTCTTCTTCTTCTTCGTATCTTCTTCGTATACGCGTTCTTGCTTCTCCGCGTATATCACAAATCACTGGAAGCTGGAGCAGACACCCTCTTAACCTTCACTTCACGTCCCTGACAGTAAGACAGCCGCTAACCGCTCATACGTGTAACAGAGGAACGCAACCTGCTAAAGGACCACCCACAATTACACCCGTCTATGTGTACCTGTTTCAGCAGTAACTGCAACTGCAGCAGGGAGCTTTTGAAATTCCATAGGCTCAGATTACGCAGCGTCCGAAAGATCACGTCCTTTCGACTGCCCTCAACAGGTGTGGCTGAGCCACCTGTGCCGCCGCCGCCGCCGCCAGAAACAGGTGTGGAGCGGCCACCGCCCACAGACAGAGGTGAGTCAATGGGCCCGCAGAGCAGTGGATTCAGCAGCACAGGCTGATCCATTGCCGCCGCCGGGCTCTGTTCACCGTTGGCCCCCGTTAAATAGTTGAGCAGTAGAGAAGCCTAAAAGAAACAAGCTGCTTTGACAGAATAAACACAGTTACACTAGGTGTCTTTATGGAGCCCCAAAAGAGGGGGGGGGGAGGTCGTTATGGAGGAAAAATTTTAAATGTTTTTGTGCTAAAAATTGCGCTATTTTTATAGTATATATTCGCCGAAACAGTTACTTTTTAATGCAAAAATGGGCAGACTTAGTGTTAAAAAGGGAAAGTAAAATCTCCGGCGAAGCCGTAAAATTTTTGAAGAATTGGCCGCCTGAGCGACATTTCCAGGGCAAGATTTGATACCGAAAGGAGGACTTGGGGGGGGGGGGGTGGGGAGGAAGGAAGGTCTCTATAGGAAGCCCAGTACGCTAGCCGGTAGCATTTCATTCTTCATTTACAGAAATAATTTAGTAAAGAACATGTTTACTTCCGCCAGAAATCAATAAACTTGTACTTCGAAACTATACCCTAACCTAACCTAATTTACCTCAGTTAGGGTCTCTAATTATATAACGAATACGTTCGCCTCCTTGTGGTTGTGGTCAATTTTCCATCATCTCAATGTAAATCAACACAATTTTCAGGCAACAACTTTTAACGTTAAATAAATCTTAAAGGACAGGAATACTAGAAACGGCCAAGCGAACCTAATGTACAAAGATGGATTTTATAAAATTCGGTAATCTGTGCATATGTATAACCTGGGTGGACGTTATGGTCTGATCCAGCAGAAATCGTTGCGAACAAAGCGTCGACAGATCAAGCTGTAGAATTTTGGAGCGAACCCATTCCTGGCGACAAATATCTCGCAAAACATCCATCGCAAGCTGGCTGAATGTGTTGCTTGTCCTAAAAAAAGTGGCAACTTAGCCTCTGTTTAACCACAATAAAAAACTGGGGTTTTTTTGCTATAATTTGAAAACATCACGCCCAACACAATTATCGGTGTCGCCAATATATTGAGGCGAGCCCCCCCCTCCCAATTCTCCCTGATTTTTTTGCTTCTTCACAACATTGGCGTTGTTACAAACTAACAAATAAGCCTTACAATACACAACCGTTTAGTTTAATCCAACTTGACAAAACATTGAAAGTCACCACAAGAGAAATCAAAAATTCCATACCTGAAGTCAGGTGCTACCGTTGCACTAGCAGTGCCAATAATCTCGCTGATGCTGGGTTCTGACTTGATCACTGGTGTCTCACTCTGTATCAGCTGATTTCCTACAAAAAACAAATTTAAAAAAACAATTAATTATTCATTGAAAATCTGAAAATGAACTAGTTTTGCTTTCCATTCAAGAATAACTTGAAATGCTAACTATATAATTCCTTCATTCGAAAGTCAGTCAACAATTCCCCTGAAATAATTTGCAAAGGAAACGTTACGAAACGTAACGTATGTTTGCTGGCAAATAATGTTAACACATACCCAAGAGAAGTATTGCCTTTAACAGTTGATTAATATGATAGACATCCAAGGAAGCATGGGCGCCACACAGCAAATGGTGATCCGAAATCAGTCGTCCTGTGCGACAGCCAGATCCATGTAAGCCAATATCTAGAAAAAACTATTTTCAATTTTTTTATCTCTTTCGAAAAGGATTATACTTTTGTTGACTGACGGAGGTTATTTGATATGCATACTACCTTTGTCGCTCATTTAACGAAAAGAAGTAAAGGTCTTAACTCTATACCAGACCGCATGAAATCAAAGGGATCCATGGTGAGATAGGTATGATTTTAATTATGTGGCCTGCGTATGTCCTTGTACGAACCAGATACGTACGTGTAAATTAACTGCCCCATGCTGAGCATATTCTACAGAGGGCCGCCGATAAACGTCAACCTTCCCCCCCCAAAAAAAATCCCCAAAGAAATGTTCTCTCGAATAAGCCCAGCCAGCTGTAATAAGCTGTACATAGGCGGTAGAAGCTCAGCTCAGCATTTTAAGATGCAAAGCTTTCATGAATGTGAGCAAATGAAAAAAAGGGGGGGGAGGGCATCCCAGCATATGTAAAATTGAGACTTCCCCCGCCACAAAAAAATTGCTACCCGTAGCCCCCCCCCCAGACTAATTTAATAGGCATCAAAAGAAAAAAGTCCACGGAAAAAAACCCAGTCCGCAGCCACCTCTCCCATCCGTTTGCTCCGGCAAACAGAGCAGTGCTGACAGCAAATGCAGCAGAAGACGCAGGCCCGGTTCTGTGTCAGCGTTCAGTTCCTGACCCGCGTTCTGTTTCAGGCTCATGAAAGCGTTGAGGACGGCACGAATGGCCTGCTTCAGAAAGGACTCCAGCGGCATGGCATTGCGGGCCACAAGGATCACGAAAAAATCCGCAATCTGCCTGGCAACACTGGCATCCCCGATATTCTGTGGCTGAAAATGGATAGAATAATATATTCGTATTCGTGTAAACAAGCGTCACACTCTTAGTTATTATGTACTCTTGGTGTAAATAAAACTAAATAAGCTTCTGCCAAGCGTTCGATTTAGATACGCCATAAAGAAAAGATTTGTTCTCAGTTAGAAATTGAATAAAATAAATCTTTCTTCCTATCTTTCATTTCTCCATATTTTCTACTCTTCCATTCTACACTATTTCTGAAGAATTTGTTTTGTGAGAGAACTGAAGAAAAAGGTGTAATTTCAAATTTCCAAAATCAAATATTTTATGCATACGTACATCAACATGAAGTAGAAGATCGCTGAAGCCAATTTCAGCGGATCCAATCTGGGGAAAGGTCAGAGCTTTGAGGACACCCAGCCAATCTGAGCCCAGCATGGGAACCTGGCAGGTAATGTCAGCACACATGGTGGCCAAATCATGTAGACTGAAAAAATAGTAGCAGTAAAAAAACCAAAAAAACAGAAAAAACAACATAGACAGACAGTTATTCTAGGCAGATAGCTTTTTTGTAAAAAGGTTATAAAATGTTTAAAAAACCGATATCATTGTTTTTGGACTGCTTTAGGGTTGCCCCGGGCCGTGTAGCCCTTTAGGACTAGGCCCGGGCCCGGAAAATTTTGGGTTGGGCCCGGCCCGGCTCTGGCTGAAAACCCGGCCCGCTACCAGGCCCGGTTTTAGAGGCCGGGCCCACCGGGCCTGCCGGGCTTCCGGGCCCATCGGGGCTACCGGGCTCACCGGGCCTGCCTGGCTCATCGTGCCTGCCGGGCTCAGTTTGCGAGTCTGGGACTTGATGTGACAAGGGCTTTGGGCCGGGCCCAGCAGCGGGCCCGGGCTTCGGAGTCCGGGCCTTTCACCTGGGCTGAAGATTTAAAGCCGGGCCAAGGAGCGGGCCCGGGCTTTGGGCCGGGCCTGGTAGCGGGCTCCGGGCTTTGACTGGGCTCCGGGCCTAGCAGCGGGCCCTGGTCTCCGGGCCGGGACTGGCCCGGGCCCGGCCCGGCTGATAATTTAGGCCCGGCCCGGGCCCGGACCCGGCCCGGTTAATTTCTTATCGGAACAACCCTAGACAGCTTACGTTTCTTCCGATAAAGTCTGTGTCAATAGGCGAAGTGCCAAATTCACCACCAGGCTGTAGCGACAATCCTCCTTATCTCGTAGTAGGTCGTACGTTGCCCGGCTCGGCTTCAATCTACAAAAACGGAGAGCAAAAAACAAACTGCAAAATAATCAAAACCACCATCCAAATTGAAAGAGAAAATAAAAATAAACACCATTTCATTTATATACATTTTCGAACTGTTTCAAAACACAAGACGTGTGCAGACAAAAGGTATCGGTTATATCAAAAGTGTATGCAATAGTCAGTGAGGATTTAGTATGTATTTAGTAATTATTAAGGCGTAATTACTCCACACGGTCAAAGACGGATTTCATGAAATCCGGATTCAGTTTGGTGTTAAGGACAGAGGGTTTAGTTTCAGGCCTCAGATGAATTGGAATATCGTCCTGGAAGGGCGCAAATTGAGATCCAAATTCAATCTGCAAATATTATTTAAAAAAACAATAACAATATACAAATGCTTGCTATTCAAAAATTCCCTTTTTGGAGCTATATGAACATCTGCGGCATCAGACAAGAGTTCAGGGGCTGGGAAAATTCTAAGGACAACATAGAAAATTATTTTTTTTTGTAAATAATAAACATAGCCATAATATACGAACAGACACACAAAACAATACCTGTAAATATTTACAACAATTCAACAGATCATTCACATAAAGCCAGAGACACTTCTGAGCCGAGGTCGTAATCGCATTCAGGGGTGAGGAGCCCCAACTGATAAGTAACTCCAATAATCTACAAAAACGGTAAAACTGGAATACATCGGATTTTAGATATAAACTATTCTCGTTGTTAAAAGTCAATTTCAAAACAATTGAATCCAAAAATTTAAACTAAACTCTCAAAGTACGAATTCGCAAAAGTTTGTGTCAAATCATTTTAGTTTCTTCTTCAAAATTTCTTCTCTAATATTTTTTGA
Organism: Trissonchulus latispiculum; assembly: GCA_030248195.1. Classification (NCBI taxonomy): domain Eukaryota; kingdom Metazoa; phylum Nematoda; class Enoplea; order Enoplida; family Ironidae; genus Trissonchulus; species Trissonchulus latispiculum. Next base: position 52,510 of record JASAND010005079.1, read on the forward strand.
CTCCTTTCCAATTCCTAATTATATAATTACTGTGTGAGCAAACAATAAGATTATTAAAATTAATCTCCCATTTAAAATAATAGGAAATCAATCGATTCAGCTATCGACATCATACTTTTGCACAGTTTTGAGCATCTCCTCTTCGCAGAGCATGGCAAATCTGTGATATCGACGAAGAAAGCCCACAAAACAGAGGGCCACATCGAAACAGTAGGAACCCAGCAGGTGTGACTGGCGGGCAGAAAACTGTTCCTCAATTTTGGGCAATTCTTCAATAACCTAAAAAAAATTTCAATTAAAATTTTCATTAAATTTTCATTACTTTTTCTTTTCAAACATTGGCCATAGTAGGTTTTATGTACATAGACTTTAATTACCTTAAAGCTAATTTAGTTAGCTAGCTTTTTCCTACAGGGGTTGGGGGTGGATGGGGGCTCCCCCGACTTTGGTCGCCCCCCCTCCAGGATTTGGGCCTTCCCCCCAGAACTCTAAAATGCCCGGAAAAATAGGGTTTTGAGGGCAAATTTTGGAAAACTTTTTTCCAGCTTCGCCGGCCGCATTTTTAGGCTATTTTTAGCTTAAATTTAGGTTAAAATAGTGAATTTTTAGCTCAGCAGCAAAAAATAGCTAATTTTAAGCATTTTTTGAAAACATTTTCTCCCCCCCCCCAGAAATCCGTGCCCCCCAGACCTGGGGGGGGGAGAACCGTCCCCCCACACTTCCCACCCTCCAGAAATTTTTGCCTAGGAAAATGCCAGGTTAGTGTTACAACAGACTTTCACCAAGCAACAAGCTTAAAGTTAAGCAACAAGAGTGACCGGCATCTGTAGTTTATACCTCAGCAGCAAAATCTACAATCAGATAATAGGCTAGAGATGATTCCATTAGGCGCAGTAGGAAATCAATACTTTCAACGGTGGGCAAGTGTAGACTATGACCGTCGGCAAACGAAGTGAACAGTGATATACAGCCATCGGAAGATATGGCGACCACCTGTGAACGATCATAGTAGCTCAAACTCCTGAAAAAAACCAATACAGAAATCTAAGATAATTGTCACCAGGTGAAAAGCGTTGACAGCTGGGGGGGGGAGGAGCCTGACAAAAATGTTACACACAAATCTGACACACAAACAGCAGTGTATCTAAACAATTTTCCTCAGAAGCATAATAAACTGATTACACTGAGCTATAATGCTAGGCGCCAAATACCTACAGCAAATGTTCATAATGCTATTTATTGTGATTGTGAAGCAAAAAATGCTACTATTAAAGGGGCTTGCTTCCCTTCACTGCATTGCATAACGGTACTCCGCGATCAAAATAAGCAAATGTTCACCGTTTGTGGAGGAAGGTCGACTCGACAGTATCCCTGCCGTTTGAAAGGCGCGTGGGTGCAGCAGGGAAGAAAACTAGCAAAGGATTACGGTAGTTTCAGCTCATCTTTAAGGTGGTGGTTTCCTTTTGTGTAAATTTGACCCTACAGGCTTCAATTCTTTATGAAAGTAGATGAAACTTTCCAAAGATGCTATTTTGGTGCTCTTTAACATTCTCGGACCAGTCCCGCATTTTTAGGTGAAAAGATGAGAAATTTTCGATTTATGGCATAATACTCTCAGTAGGTAATCGATACATCAGATTGGTTGTTATGGATGGAAAGAGGGTACAAAAACGAACATTTTTGCTTTTACAACCTTTGAGCTATCTCTCAGGGTTAAGTCAGTATAAGCCAAAAACGATTTTTGGGGTCAAAAAACGGCCATTTTCGAAAAAATCAGTTTTTTCAAAATAACTGCTAAATGCTACGAACAATTTTCGGTTATTTATACTCAATCAATACGCGGTCAAATTGCCCATTTTATCAGTGTCTATTAGCTGGGATTCGTTGCTTTAAGCTAGAGATTTGGCCGAAAAACCATTTTGGCAAAAACTGCGATTATTTTGTTTTAAACAGCGATTTCTCAAAAACTACCCAATGAATTCACGTAATCTTTGCCAGAATGAAAATTCGCACTATTGCGGAGGGACTTTTTTCTGGGTTTGAGTTAAAACGTCTCCAGTTGCGAGAAAACTGAATACAAAGTTGCGAAATTTCGTGTCACCGCACATTTCCCGGATTTTCTGGAGTATTGAGGCTTGTTGAGCCAAATCCAAAAAAAGTCCCTCGGCCCATATGTCCTTCATACCATGGAGCAAGAAAAAATTTTGGCCGATTCTACAGTTTTGAGAAATCCATGTTCAAAAATTTTTCGTCTACATTTAGCCTGTCAGATGTCAGCATGTCAAAACATTTTTGCTAGTTTTGTGCTGATTTTGCTGGTTTCATAAGCTGATGTGAATCTGCAGATTCTAAGCTTTAAAACAATGTATAAAGCTCTTTCCAACTCTCAAAATTGCGAAAGTTATAGCGTTTCAAAAGAATCACGACAAAAGCACTGCACAAAAGGACACCACCACCTTAAACCAGGGTATTTTCCACAGAGGGGACCCCCCGAAATTGACCTCCCCCCCCGAAAATGCCTTCCCCCCCGAAATAGCCCCCTCTGGGATTTTAGCTTCCCTCCCCTGGGATTTTTTGGAGGCCCAAATTTTTGCCAAAAATAGGCAAATTTCAAAATTTTTCCGGCTTCGCCGGAGGGTTTTTCGCAAAAATGCCTATTTTTAGCTTAAATCCTGGCATTTTTGAGAACTTTTTGCGGTTCACCATGCAAAATACGCCAAAAAAATACCATTTTGGCTCATTTTTGCAAAAAAATTCCCCCCCCCCCGAAAATTTCTCCCCCCCCCCCCGGAAAAAACCCCTAAAACTAACCTGTAAACGGAGGACTCCATTTTGGGAGCTCAATTTGGGGTCCCACAGCCCCAAAAGGGGGGGCTTCCTTCGATGACAAGGAAACCCGGTTAAGAAACGTGTATTTCAGACTTTTGAAACCCGAACACCACTGGAGACAATTTACCGGAATTTAGTGTTGAGCAAACGAAGATCAGAAGCCCCAGTCAGCTCATCCGGGCGATACTGGGGATCCGAGGCGCTCCAACAGCACTTCTTACTCCAACGTTTGTTGATTTCTTTGGACATCTAAAAAAGCAAAAAATTAACATTATCACAAGCGACCCCTATAATATGTGTGAAAAGTGGCTGGAGACAGTGTAAAATATGTTGCGCAGAAGCTGCGCAAAATCCTGCGCAGATTTCATGCGTAAACAGTAGAGCACATCGAGTTTAGTATGTCTGGGAAGTTTCAGCCCCGTATCACTTACCGTTAAAAAGTTGCGCCCCGGACCGTTTATGGCGGCGATGTTTTTTTCGGTTTCTCCTATTTGATGGTTGTATTGTACATAATGTTCGCCGCTTTCACGTGAACTGCAGCGGTGGGCCAACCTAAAGGGCTATAGGGTCTAGTAGTACCCTCTAAAGAATTTAAGAATCGCAACTTTTTTTGGCGCCGCAAATTCGGCTCACAGCGAAAAAGTGACCATTTTTGTGATCGTCGCTCAGGTCGAACGCTACCAGCTGGAACTGATTTCTTTTTATATTCAGAAATTACATATATTGAAGTAACTAACGGTCCAGGTTGCGTTTCTCTATCACTTCCCTAGCAACCACAGTGGCTCGTCAAACATGGCGACAATTCGAAAAATGAAAAATCGAAATTTCTCGCTATCTATTCAACTTTGAAAGCTCAAATCTTCCATGCAATGGTTTTCTGGCACGGAGAATCGATTCCCGCAGTCACTTTTACCGTTAGACCCACCCATCTTGCTAGGCTGGTTCCATTTTGCCGTCGGGAGGGTCAAGTCCGAAACCGCTTCCTGGAGGTCCATAGTAGGCTTTACCTGGCATTTCAAAACTTTGTCTATAGGGGTTTTCTGGTGCGCCCAGCTCATTCCCGGTATCCGTTTTGCCGTCCGACGCACCTATTTTGCTGGGCTGATTCCAGTTTGCCGTTTGAAGGGTCAGTCGGGTGGGGGTCAAGTGGTCAAAAATTGAATTTTCAAAAGTGGTCAAATTTGGTATCAAATGAAAGCCCTAAGTGAGCTGAGCAACTTTTGTCATAGAATTGTATAGTTAAAGTGGCTGTAGAGTGCTGTGGTGGGGTGGGACGGGACTTAGGCGATTTTCGGTCAAAAATGAAATTTTTCAAAAGTGGCCAAATTTGGTATCAAATGAAAGCCCTAAGTGAGCTGAGCAACTTTTGTCATAGAACTGCGTATCCAAAGTACCTGTAGAGTGCTGTGGTGGGACGGGGTGGGGACTTGAATAAATTAAAATTAGCAAAAATAAATTTTTTAAAAGCGATCGAATTTGGTGTCAAATGAAAGCCCGAAGCGAACTGAACAACATTCGCCATAGAAACACCCACCAAAACTTGCTGTGTCGGATTTATGTCTTTACTTTCTCAACCGGAATTTATAGGATAGACATAGGCCCAGCACACATATTATTATGCCCTTTTGTGCAGAGCATTTTTGTTACTTGTAACAGTATGTTTTTCACAAAATGGAAGAAAATTATGTCAGCTGAAATCTAAGCAATGAATTAACAGGCCGGTGATATTATCAATTGACTGCATAGGTTACCTTTTTCACCAGATGTTTTTGAGCATCCCTGGCTGAGCCACAACCATAGAGCAAGATGAGTCGCTGATTAGCTTCATGCTTGTAGCCATCCATCTGAATTTTAAAAAAAACCGAAATATAGATTAGAAACGTATCATATATAGTAAAATAATTTCAACTAATTAATTCAATAAACTAATGGAAAACCAAAACAGTGTGCCTCAGAAAGTCAAAAATTCAAGCCGTTTAAATAAAAATTGGACAAATTTAAGACACTGCTGTTTCTGAAAAAAAGATTACGAAGCCAGTTTGGAACTTTGTGTCACAAGTCACACACGGACCTTTGGAAGGGGAAAATGCAGCACGTGATAGTAGTGACGAGAGAGCACAGGTTTGGGCTTAACACTGGTGTAGTCAGTTGAAGACCAGCTTTTCTGAAACTGAGCCCCCGGAGTGTTGGCACCCAGCGAACTACTCGCTAAAAAACAGAAGCACAGAGACAGACAGACAGATATATGTACGCAGTTTACCAGACCATGGTTGTATTGATGCGGCCTCAAAACTTTTGATTTGATTCAGTTTGATTTTCGCCTCTGGAAAATCCTCAGCTGTGAAATATTAAATGATCTGATTCAGTTCGATTAATCAAAAATCAAAAGTCGCATCAAAACACTTTTGATTCGATTCGAATCAAAAATCGAAACAACCGTATCAGACCCATCAAATTCTTTCGAATCGAAATAAAGGATAATGAAAGTAGAAATTAGGCTTAGGCTTAGTCTTAGCAAGAGTACATAATACATCAGAGTATGACAGCTGTCATACTGTATCATAGGGGTCGCGGTAGCGACCCCTATAATATGAGTGAAAATGGTCGAATGACCGTGTAAAACAATGCTGCGCAGAAGCTGCGCAGATTCCTGCGCAGATCCTGCGCAGATTATGTGCGCAAAAAATTGTACGTGTCGAGTTTAGTATGTGGGCCAAGTTTCATCCCCGTACCACTTTCCGTTAAAAAGTTATGCCAAAAATCGCTTACGAGAGTGATGTTTTTTTTCCGGTTTCTCGCTTTTGATGTCTCATAAGGGGGTTTTGTAGCTTGAATAACTACAGATAGAAAGATTTTTGCCTATGAAACCCATATATATTCTTGTAGTACAAATCAAAAATAAGAAAATAAGCTAGTTTTTATGCCTCCCAGGGCCGGAAAAAATTTTTGGCTGGGGGCCAAAGTCGGCCAAAACGCTAAAATGGCCAAAAAGTATGCTTCAATGTCACCTTAATAAGTCAGATTCATTGGGCTATATATGGGGCAATACTGACTTTATGGTTAAACATTACAAATATCGGGGTCGTTGATATGCTATCTGATTTTTGGTCTTGGTGCTTAATTTTTCGGTACTGGCCTGCCAAAGTTGGTGAATTTTGGGTCGAACTTTGAACTTAATTTTTTCGCTTATTTTGCTACATGGGTGGCTCAAATTTTGCATACAAAGGTTTTTTGGGACGGAGAATCGATTCCCGCTGTCAGTTTTGCTGCCCGAGTAACCCAAGTTGCTGGGCTGGTTCCACTTGACCGTCTGAGGGGTCATGTCGGTAACCGCTTCCCGGAGGTCCATAGTAGGCTTTACTTTGCCTCTCCAAACTTTGTCTATAGGGGTTTTCTGGTGCGCCCAGCTCATTCCCGGTGTCCGTTTTGCCGTCTGACCCACCCATCTTGCTGTGCTGGTTCCACTTTGCCATCTGGAGGGTCCGGTCGGTACCGACTTCCGGGAACACCATATAGGACTGTACATAGCCCGACAAAACATTGTCTATAGGGGTTTTCTGGTGCGCCCAGCTCATTCCTGGCATCCGTTTTGCCGTCTGACCCACCCATCTTGCTGTGCTGGTTCCACTTTGCCATCTGGAGGGTCAGGTCGGTGGGAGGTCATGGGGTCAAAAATGAAATTTTCCAAAAGTGGTCAAATTTGGTATCAAATGAAAGCCCTCAGCGAGCTGAGCAACTTTTGTCATAGAACTGCATGCTCAAAGTGGCTATAGAGTGCTGTGGTGGGGTGGGGTGGGGACTTAGGCGATTTTCGGTCAAAAATGAAATTTTTCAAAATTTGGTATCAAATGAAAGCCCTCAGCGAGCTGAGCAACTTTTGTCATAGAACTGCATGCTCAAAATGGCTGTGGAGTGCTGTGGTGGGGTGGGGTGGGGACTTAGGCGATTTTGGGTCAAAAATGAAATTTTCCAAAAGTGGTCAAATTTGGTATCAAATGAAAGCCTTCAGCGAGTTGAGCAACTTTTGTCATAGAACTGCATGCTCAAAGTGGCTATAGAGTGCTGTGGTGGGGTGGGGTGGTGACTTAGGCGATTTTCGGTCAAAAATGAAATTTTTCAAAATTTGGTATCAAATGAAAGCCCTCAGCGAGCTGAGCAACTTTTGTCATAGAACTGCATGCTCAAAATGGCTGTGGAGTGCTGTGGTGGGGTGGGGTGGGGACTTAGGCGATTTTCTGTCAAAATGAAATTTTTCAAAAATGGTCAAATTTGGTACCAAATGAAAGCCCTGAGCGAGCTGAGCAACCTTTGTCATAGAACTGCATGCTCAAACTGGTTGTGGAGTGCTGTGGTTGGCTCGCTTGCTACTGTTGAAAGATTAGCTTCAGGAGCATACATATATAAAATAATAGAAAACAAGAACAAAAAGTGCTCCTTCGTCGCATGTAAAATACATATGAGTCTTCGTAGGCAGGTTGCACATAAGCAAAAACTAGCCTGTAAAATACATATGAGTTCCGTAGGGAGGTTGTAAATTAAGGAAAACAAGTTGCAACCGCTTAACATATGAGCCTGTCCTACAACGAGGCTCATATTGGCGTCACAGTGCATTCCAAATTAAAGCCTCATTAAAGAACCTCAGCTTCATCCACATTACGGAAAAATGAATAGACATTGTGGCCCAGAAGAAATGGACTGAAGTGAACTACGACTGCTCAAGCTGAACTGTACATGCATCCTGATGTTTCCTGAAACACTATGGCACACCTAATATTTCGCGATACGCTGTGGTACACGGTACACCTAATGCATTCTCGAAACACTTTCACATACACACGCAGAATGCGTTCCCACTTGGCTGTGAGTCAGAGCGCCTCATGGTGTACCGTATTGAGCATATGCACACTATAATGACTGATCAACAAGCTATGTGAAGGATAATTTGTAATGAAAAGCTTTATGCAGTATGTATTTATATAAAAGTAAAATATATATATCTGCAAATTATTCGTATTATGACATACGCCAATATGAGCCTCGTTGTAGGACAGGCTCATATGTTAAGCGGTTGCAACTTGTTTTCCTTAATTTACAACCTCCCTACGGAACTCATATGTATTTTACAGGCTAGTTTTTGCTTATGTACAACCTGCCTACGAAGACTCATATGTATTTTACATGCGACGAAGGAGCACTTTTTGTTCTTGTGTATTATAAGCGCGACACATCCTCTGCACGCTAACGGCTTACCCCCCCCCGTAAATTGGACCCTTCACTTCAAAGAAATTTGCACGCTATGGCTACGTTCTAAAGCTCAAAAACACAACTAGTCAGTTGGTTCAATGTGCGTCTGTTGCGAGCTTTAGAACACAAGCATAGCGCACAAATTTCTTTGAAGTGAAGGGTCCAATTTGCGGGGTGTGGGGTAAGCCGTTAGCGTGCAGAGGATGTGTCGCGCTTATAATACAATATAGAGTATGACAGCTGTCATAGGGTGTGCATAAAACACGGCCCCGGCCCCGGCCCGGTACATAAAACACGGCCCCGGCTCCGGCCCGGGTGCATAAAACACGGCCACATTACGGCCCCATCAGAAAATCATGTTTTTGACTAATGGTACTAAATATAACCAATTCACCATCTCCTAATTTAACAAATTAAATTGTTTAAATATTTTGTTTTTGAGTTTGAAAAATAATTTTGAATTGAAAATATTATCTTTGAACCACCTTTTTTAAGTTTTTGTATCTTCATAACCTACAAATAACTTTATGTTATGCAGTTGTTTAATGTGTAAATTAAATTAATTGTGTAAAGTAAATGTGTAAGTGTGTTTATGCTATTTTATGTAATTTTTTACGTTCCCTGCCACCATTGAGGTGTTCTTAGTATTATCCCCCGGCCACCACCCAAACGCTGCCGACCATGTCACTCATATTGAGTGCCAGACTTGCCAACCATTTTACCAAAAAATCGCGAGCTTAAGATGTGTGCCAACACGTAGAAGTTATTTGTGTAACGTCCCGGCCAATGTCGAGAAACTGCTTTATTTAACAACCGAGTGTCACTCAATATGAGTGCCATGGCCCGAAACAAATATGAAACTGTCACTCCATATGAGTGACATGGCAGGGAACGTGTAAAAATGTAATTTTTTACGATCTCTTGAATTTTATAACCGCAAGGTGTCAGTCAATACGGTACGGCTTACTTTAAAAACTTAGTTACTGATTGCTAAGATAAACATTATCAGTTGATTTTTAAATCACTCGAAATCTCTAAGCGTGCCCTATTCTACGATGTACAACATTTGGTCATATGTAGTTTCGTTAATAAGTTAATTTTAAAGGTGATGAAAATTTGTAAATTCTCAAATTTTACAAAAATGTTTTACTTAAGTTTTTCGCAGCGCGAGATAAAGTTAAAATTAAATTTACACATAAACACGTTTATTTACACATTTAATAATTGTATAACAAAGTTATTTGTAGGTTTACGAAGATACAAAAACAAAATACAAGATACAAAAAGTGGTTCAAAGATAATATTTTCAATTCAAAATTCGATTTTTCAAACTCAAAGACTAAACATTTAAACAATTTAATTTGATAGATTATGAGATGCTGAATTGGTTATATTTAGTCCCATTAGTCAAAAACATGGTTTTTTGGGGGGGGGGAAGGGGGGTGTTTTGGGTGGGGGGAGGGGGTGTTGGAGGGGGGGGGTTTTGGGGGGGGGGGGGGTGCAAAAGGGGGGGGGGGGGATACACACAAAATAGAGAAGTTAGTAACTGATTTGCCTACCATTATCTAAAAAACTAAGTATACCGCTTTTCGAATACAGTTTAGAAGGTTGTAGAATCAATCACTGGAAAACGTACAATCGTACTGTCTATCTGAAAAACTAATTATACGTGCTAACTGACAGGTTTCATGCATTGCAGAACATAAACGCACTCATACCGGTTACGTGCAATCACTTGCTGACCACTCTGCCAGACTGATATAGGTGAGGGCGGGCGTCATCAGTGGCGTACCCTTCACCTATTGCAGCTTTTGGGCTTTTGGTTCCCCCGTCAAACTTGAAGAAAAGCGTTTCTGCCCTGTGGTCTTCCATTCACACGTGTGGTTACACATGAATGATTACACACAGTGCTGTACTTATACACAAAACATTACGTATATATACATTGAGTAATATACGAATCTGATTACTGTACATTATCATTGATTTCAGAGAAAATTTCATCAATTAAACAATCATACTTGATATTTAATTCTTTATTCTTAATGCATTTATGCAGAAGTGTAAGTACAATATTAACAGGGTAATCTTTAGATTTAATCATTCTAACAAATTTAATACATGCAGTGACAAATCCATTCTTTGTGGATATTATCGCAGCATATCTAGCAAACTCGTTGTAAACCGCGTTATGTTTACAACTGAGGCTAATGTTGCTTTCATAACTAGGAAATCTAATAGACTTAAAATTAAAATTATCTCTTTTGTCATAAATGTCAGTAACAAATTTATTATTAATTACAGATATTTTAATGTCTAATACATCTGCACATTGATTACTGCTATTCATTTTATTTAAAGTCAAACAGGCCGGATATATATCCGGATTAACTTGATTAGCATGGTTATGATCATTAAGGAAGGTCATATCGTCCTGATACCTATATGCCTGCTTGAGTTTTTCTAAAGACTTAAATTCCTTATTTTTATACAGATTAGTAGTATATTTATATTCATAAGATAGAAGAGTTAAATTAGCTATAAAAGGAGCTGCATTAGTTCCCATAGGGATGCCAATATCTTGCTTACATATAATATCTCCTAAAACAAAGTAGCAACTATTTAGCAACCATCTAATCATATCCATAATAGTATCCTTTCCAGCCAGTATACCTTTATTAGTATTGAATCCCCAAGCAGCCGATCTTTCATACAGAATAAGCTTACGATTAGATTTACCAAATGCAATGTTACAAACTGATTCAAGGGAAGTTAAGATTTCCGGATGTGGTAGTGAAGTATACAACTGACCAAAATCAAACGTATTAACAGTTCTTGCTCTGTTATTACGATTTAAACCATGTATATCATTTAATATATTACTGTTACTATTAATTATCCAGAAAGGGTTATAGACACGGGAGTACCTAGTAATGGCACTTGTATAACATTTAACAGAATGTTGTATTCGCCTTAACGCATGACCTAGTCTTATTGATAATGGGCTGGTACAGCTGTTGGCGCTAGCAATTATAGTTCTGAAGCCAACAGGAGATTTGTGAAACTTAGGGATGATTTGAATAAAGGGCAAGTTAAGGTTATTGCTAGGTACACTTATTCCAAACTGTAAACAATCAGACTTTACCTTAGCAATTATGTTATCAGTTGTATCATTAATTAAGGTATAAGTATTATTATTATCAAAGATTCCTATTTCTTTAAGTAAACGATATACATAAAACTGTTTACATATTATGGCAAAATTTTGTGCCGCTTTATCAACTACAGTAAATACAAACTTGTCATGTAATTGAGAAATTACCTGTTTAATATTACTAGGAATATTAGTGTAATAGTTATGATTGCTGTTTCTTATCTGTTGACACAGTATACTGTTAACAGAATCTAGAATTGACCGTTTCCACAATGAATATTCGAACGTACAACCTAAATTTAGCTTATCTGTTAAATAATTAATATAATTATCGAGTGCGACAGAAATATTATTTATAACTTCTTTTATATTAGGAGGTTTACGCGGCCTGAATTTAGTGCCTTTACTTAGAAGATTACGTATGTGTAGATTTTCTATAACCTCTAAATTGCCGGTAATTATATGACCATGATGTAAATCTTTAAAAGCTGAATTATTACAATCACAGTTAAAGGTATAGTTATTGATATCTATATCTTGCAAAATTACATTACTAGCAGTTTGTCTATAATTGAAAAATAGGGAAGATATAGGCTTATCGTAGCTGTATATTATTCTAGGTTCACTATATAGACTAGGTACATCTTTGGGAAAGTTGTTATTTACAGTAGGAGAATTAAACAATCTAGTAAACTGAATAGTATCAACTAAAGGATTGGAATATTTTAGAAACAACTTAGCCCTTTTACTTTTATTTGCTTTCATAGCCTGTTTATTACAAACACATAGTTTATATTTACATAGATCATATAAGATGAAGTCAACATTATTATTAACAGCTTCGTGAAGATACATATATAATTTGGTTAATAAATGTTTATTTAAGTTAAAAATAGTTGATATAATACTAGTCCTAAATGACTTAGGATTATTGCTATATAAGTCAAGTAAAGTATTGTACAAAGTAACAGTATTAATACCTTGCTTCCTTTCTTTCCTGCTTTTCTTAATGCCTCGTTTATAGCTATATTTAAGCTTTTTATTAAAACATGAGTAGACGGATTCATTACTGCTATCAGTAGTAACCATTACTTTATCATTAAGTCCATAAGGGAATTTAGTTTTTAACTGTTTAATCCAATAATCTTCACGTGAGCGTCGGTGGTCACCGGTATCTTGAAGATTATCAGACTGTATTACTTCAATTATTTGTACAATAGGAGTACCACAATTATTGTTAGCATAATGTTCAACAAGTAATTTACATCCTGAATAACTATTACCAAACGCAGATCGGTAGTGTTCACCAAATCTGGTTCGGATGCTACGTTTAGTCTCACCCACATATTGAATGCCACACAGCGAACAAGTAATTACATATACAACATTGGCGGTCTCGCAATTAATTAAGTTATTACGAGTACCGTTGACTATTGGGTAAAGTTGTGAGTTATAGGCACCGCAAATCGAACGTTCCTCAGAGGCATGTCTACACGTTACACAGTTATTTCTTCTACATTTCTTCTACAGGGCCGTGTTTTATGTATGGGGCCGTGACGGGGCCGTGTTTTATGCACGGGGCCGTGTTTTATGTGGGGCCGGGGCCGTGTTTTATGCACCAGAGCCGGGGCCGGGGCCGGGGCCGTGTTTTATGCACACCCCTGTCATACTCTTATGTATTATGTACTCTTGGTCTTAGGCAAGTGAACCGCAAAAGAATTTTGAGAAAGTGTTGAACATATGGGCGAAGTCATACACGAATTTCCGTAGAGTGTGAAGCCCAATCTCATTTGCATGAAATTGTCACAATATTGGATTAGATTGCCCAGAAAAAAATAGCAGAAAAGTAAAACGCAAACCCAAACAATATATACTTTAACAGTGTACAGAGACAGGTCGGTGTCACAATCAAATGAGCCAACAGGCAAGCAGAGAGACAATAGCAAACTAGCGAGCGAGCGAGCGAAAACCAATAGCAAAGTATCGAAACATGTAGTTCCAACCTTGTGATGTGGGAGTTTCGTAGCTGCTTTCTTCGTTGATTGAGGCCAGCAGTTTTTCAAGATCCACTGCCGTTTCCGAGTCATCCATTTCTTTCGAATCGCTAAACTCTGATGGAGGCTGGAAACAAAATGACTGTCAAAAATTTTCTAGTATTTCAGTTTTAATATAATGTTATGGGGAATCAAGGTATCTGCAAAACCGCCAGGTCCCCATAAGCTTAGTATCACACTAAACTAGGAGAATATTGCGTTTTTGTGTTCATTAAGTGCTAACAACTTAATTATGATACGAATAATTTCGAAGTTTCACTCGAGGTACCTGGATGACACTTGGTTTGAGGATAAATGCGTTTTTGTTTTTCATTAAGTGCTAACAACTTAATTTAATATATATATAATAATTTCGAAGTTTCAGTTCACTTGACGTCCCTTGATACCATCTGGTTTGAAGCGGCACAGACAGGTACGAGAGAGTCCCAATGCCAAAATTTAAAATAGATCGTCAAAGTTTCAAAAGAAAATCGGTAAAAACTGAGAAATGCAACAAAAATTTGCTGGTACCTATCTAACAGCCAGAGTCTGTGCGTGTTCTCCTTTGTGCTATGTACGAGCCCACAGAACTTCAACCATTCACCAAATTCAGTAAGTAAACTTAAAACCAAAATGATTATATAAAACCAGGAAATCTTCGTCATTTTTATATCTAAACTATCTATCAAAATCAGTAGCGTAGGTACAAAAAATTTTCAGGGGGGGGGCGGTTTTGACCGAGGACTTTTCAGGAGGGGGGGTAAATATTTATAAAATAAATTTTCTATAAATTTCTATTTTTGCGTAACAATTACATGCACACACAACTGCGTATTTACTGCAAGTTGTACTATTAATTCAAAAGTCTTCTATGGTTCATGTTTTCGACTTGTTACAAGTGAAAGCGATACCCAAGTCCCAAATGGGGGGTCTGGGGGGCAGAGTCCCCCAGAAGTTGAGAATTTTTTAAATTTCGCCATTAAACGCTATTGAAACATTTAAATCTTTGCAATAATTTATGAAGTGTCTAAACAAAGTTTTGTGCATTTATATATTTGCTATTCTCTACGTTTACTGTCTTGTCTGAAAACTCAAACTATTAAGATGCTCCCATTAAGAACTGCGTATTCTGATCATATCAACCAATTATGCCAAGGCTGATGATGTTGGGACGAACGCAGATAACAGCAACCAGCAAAGCAACCATGTATACAAACAGTTGTTAGCTGCATGCTTAATGAAAAATAATAATTTTGATAATCTAAATAGCCAAAATTCGCGCCGGAGGCGCAAAAATTTTTTCATGGTGTAGAAAATGCATCTATGCTGAGCTAATTTGAAGCATTAATGTACAATTTGTGCATGTTTCTAATAATGTTAAACGCCGCGCGGGCGTAAAATTTCTTTTGCCCAATTTTTTCAGGGGGGCAAAGCCATTATTTCGGGAAGGGCTGCCGCCCCCCCCGCCCCCCCGTATCTACGTTAGTGATCAAAATATATGTATTCTGTTGTTTTAAGCTTATACTACAATCGATCAACTCAACCTCAGTCTTAATTCGTTTGCTCTCCGGTTCACCGAGGTGACTCAACAGGGCGCTATCAGCGGCCGCCGGTGCTGTACTGGTACCCGCCGCCGTGGTGGTGGTAGTGCAGCAAGACGAGAGCACGGGCACGGGAAAGGCCATAGCCGCAGCATCCGGCGGGGTTCGACTCAGATCCAGATCCCCCCGCGAGATCAGCGTGCTAACGTAGCCATCATGAGAGAAGACTTCTAGGCGGATCAGTTCACCAAACAGCAAAATCAGCTGGCAAAATTCACTGGAACTGCGCCAACCTTCGCCTGCAAAAAAAAGGAAAAAGAATATGCTAAAACAGCGCGCCCATTGGCTCTCTCCTGTTCGGACTGAGGCTACGGCCTTAGTGACTGCAGGCAGGCGTTTTTCATTATTTCTTTATGATTAATGCCTTGTATCCTTCGTGGATCCGCCGGCTGGCCAGCGTTTACTTCATTTTCTTGACGAAGATTAAAAACACAGAAATTACAATTCTGATCTAAGATAGCACAAAGCGGAAGAATTACACAGCAATATGAAAAGCTGTCATTATCTTTCAGCCTTCATAAAAAAACAACATCGTGCACAAGAGGTCGGTGATGGTCAAACGCCTTTTCGTTGGCTGCTTGCGAAAAAGACAAGGAAACGAAACGAAACGAAAGTGACTAAAAACTATTGGGTTGTTCGTAGAATTTTTGAACGTGTTAAGGTGGTGATTCCTTTTGGGCACATATTGTTATTTGGCGGCGTAAATCAAGATGAAACAAGAAATAAAAATGCTCCTCTGGAGCATGAAAAAAGTAATATGGGTGATGGTGAGGTTGCAAAATCAAGAGAGGACTAGTCTTTAAAATGCTTAATATGGGGCTAGGTTCAAAAATAGAAGAGGACTAGGTTGTGAGCGAATTAATATGGGCACAGCTTCGCCGAACAACCCATATTCGCGGTTTGTAAATGTAAATTATTATGCGTATCCACGATACATTTAGTTTATAGTTCATACATAAATAATCTACAGCTACGGTATGTGTTCGAGCCTTATTCGAACTTTTATTTTAGCAATCGTTTTCTTCGATAAGTGCTTTATACTAACCTGCGCAATTTACGTATCCATTTATACGGAAAATTTATATTCAAGAATAATTTAGGAATCTCCGACGATCTTCTATTTCCTCCTGACTTGGACCAATATCATAGGGGTCGCGGCAGCGACCCCTATAATATGTGTGAAAAGTGGCTGGAGACAGTGTAAAATAAGCTGCGTAGAAGCTGCGCAAAATCCTGCGCAGATTTCATGCGCAAATTGTAGAGCACGTCGAGTTTAGTATGTCTGTGAAGTTTCAGCCTCGTATCACTTACCGTTAAAAAGTTGCGCCCCGGACCGGTTATGGCGGCGATGTTTTTTTTCCGGTTTCTCCTATTTGATGGTTGTATTGTACATAATGTTCGCCGCTTTCACGTGATCTGCAGCGGTGGGCCAACCTAAAGGGCTATGGGGTCTAGTAGTACCCTCTAAAGAATTTAAGAATCACAACTTTTTTGCGCCGCAGCTGCGCCACAGCGCCGCAGTGGCGCCGCAAAGTCGGCTCATAGCGAAAAGTGACCATTTTTGTGGTCGTCGCTCAGGTCGAACGTTACGAGCTGGAGCTGATTTCTTTTTATATTCAGAAATTACATATATTGAACTAACTAACGGTCCAGGTTGCGTTTCTCTATCACTTCCCTAGCGACCACAGTGGCCCGTCAAAGATGGCGAAAATTCGAAAAATGAAAAATCGAAATTTCTCGCTATCTATTTAACTTTGAACGCTCAAATCTTCCATACAATGGTTTTCTGGCACGGAGAATCGATTCCCGCCGTCAGTTTTACCGTCAGACCCACCCATCTTGCCGGGCTGTTTCCACTTTGCCGTCGGGAGGGTCAAGTGGGAAACCGCTTCCTGGAGGTCCATAGTAGGCGTTACCTAGCCTCTCAAAACTTTGTCTATAGGGGTTTTCTGGTGCGCCCAGCTCATTCCCGGTGTCCTTTTTGCCGTAGGACTCATCCATCTTGCTGTGCTGGTTCCACTTTGCCGTCTGGAGGGTCATGTCGGAAACCGCTTCCTGGAGGTCCATAGTAGGCTCTACCTGGCCTCTCAAAACTTTGTCTATAGGGGTTTTCTGGTGTGCCCAGCTCATTCCCGGTATCCGTTTTGCCGTCCGACGTACCTATTTTGCTGGGCTGGTTCCACTTTGCCGTTTGAAGGTCAGTCGGGTGGGGGGTCAAGTGGTCGAAAATAAAATTTTTCAAAAGTGGTCAAATTTGGTACCAAATGAAAGCCCTAAGCGAGCTGAGCAACTATTGTCATAGAACTGCATGCTCAAAGTGGCTGTAGAGTGCTGTGGTGGGGTGGGGTGGGGACTTAGGCGATTTTGCGCGTGCGTTCATTACCGAGAATTGCTTAATCGAGAATTGCTTTACCGAGAAAATGAGCAGTCGTTAATTTGAAATTTTGCTTTACCGAGAAAAACCAAATACACACATTTTGCTTAACCGAGAATTGCTTTACCGAGAATTGCTTAACCGAGAAATGTACATTGTCAATACTGGACTAAATGATGAATGGCTGAATATAATGTTATTAATATATATATATATAACTTTAACAACTTAGTAAGTGTGCTTCTGTTTACTTATGTTTCTATGTTTCATCAATATGATTTTAAACAAGTTGTACGATTTTACCCCATTTTTCTAATTAATCAAACTCAAACTCGTACATAACAATAGTGTAAAACTAGATTTTAACTTGAATAAATAATGTAATTATTTGCCGGGTTCTGTATGCTAAACTATACATATATAATAAACAGAAAGTTACTCAATTTATGACGTTTAATATAATTAAAATGATGTACATTACTTATTTAGCTAGTTAATAATTCTAACTCAGTCCTGTTAAAAGAGGTCAATAGAGGTAAAGTCAAGCATGAGGGTAGTTAAACCTGTTAAACTCTACTTTACTCTGCTCTACTCTTTCGCGAAAAGACCCTTCACAAGTGGAATGTTACAGTTTGTATCGATCCTCGATTATTCCACTTAAAGATTAATCTAATAATCAGCTGTTTTTGTTTTTAAATTTGCTGTGCAAACACATTAAATATAAAAATTCTAAGTCTTGATATCTTTAGGATACCAAAAATACTGAATTAATTTTGAAATCAAACTGAAAAATCAAACTTTTTCTTTTAACGAATTTTGGTTTTCTTAAAACTTACAGACTTGATTTACGATTTGAGCTGACAATGAATCTGAAATCCAATTTTCAATTTTTACGTCAGTATTATTCAATATCAAAATTTTTTAGCTTAGCCAATAACCAATAATTTTTATGCAATTGGCCCTGGGCTACCAATTGATGGCAGACAAGTGTTTAGCGTAACTGAAAATACACAGAACAACTTTGGTTCAAAATCAAGGAAAAGAATTCTGGTTCCCCTTTGTCTGCCATTAAGTTTATGTTTAAAAATTAAAGCTTTTTAAATCTAGGGTCCTATTTCTTTAAAGGTTTAAATAATCGGATTAAACGGATTAAAAATCAGCCGGATTAAAACGATAACGGCTGTTTCTTTAATGTAGGATTACAAGGATTAAAATTGACTCGCTTAATCCGACCATTTTTAATCCTCGGATTAAACGAGTTGATATTTATTAAAGATAATTAAAGAAACTGCGATTAAAAATTCTAATCCGCCAACTTGTAATCAGTTTAAGGTGCTGGTATCGTTTTGTGCAGTGCTTTTGTTGGTAGTTTTTGAAACGCCCTAACTTTCGCAATTTTGTGAGTTAGAAAGAGCTTTATACATCATTTTAAAGCTTATAATCTGTAGATTCTCATGACAGAACGAAACTAGTAAAAATCCGCAAAAAAATAGCGAAAATTTTCTGACATACTGACATCTGACAGGCTGAATATAGACCAAAAATTTTTGAACATCGATTTCTCAAAACTGTGGAATCGGCCAAAATTTTTTCTTGCGCCGACCTATAAAGGACATGTGGGCCGAGGGACATTTTTTGGGATTTGGCTCAGCAGGTCTTAACGGTCAAGAAAATCCATTAAATGTGCGGTGACACAAAATTTCGCAACTTTGCATTGAGTTTTCTCGCAACTGGAGATGTTTTAGCTCAAACCAAGTAAAATGTCCCTCCGCAATAGTGCGAATTTTCATTCTGCCAAAAATCACGCGAATCCATTGAGTAGTTTTCGAGAAATCGATGTTCAAAACAAAATAATCGCAGTTTTGCCAAAATGGTTTTTCGGCCAAATCTCTAGCTTAGAGCAACAAACTCCGGCTAATAGGCATTGATAAAATGTGCAATGAGACTGTGTATCGATCGAGAATAAATAAACCAAAATTGTCCGTATGATTTGGCAGTCATTTTGAAAAAACTGATTTTCTCGAAAACGGCCATTTTTGGACCCCAAAAATCGTTTTTTGCTTATACTGACTTAACCACTAGAGATAGCTCAAAAGTTGTAAAAGCAACAATGTTCATTTTGGTGCCCTCTTTCCAGCCATACCAACCAATCTGGTGTCTCGACTATGTGCTGAGAGAATAATGGCAAAAACCAAAAATTTCTTATCTTTGCACGTAAAAATGCGGGACTGGTCCCAGAATGTTAATGAGCACCGAAATAATATATTTGGAAAGTTTCATCCACTTTCATAAAGAATTAAAGCTTATAGGGTCAAATTTACACAAAGCGATACCAGCACCTTAAGCCGCGTTGCTGCACGATGACTAAAAACTAGTTGAAAATGCAGGAGACGGATTAAACGACGTAAAACTAATCTTTAAAGGAATAGCGATTATATAAGCAGGTCGGAGTAAAATTAACTCTTCCATTTTTTAATTCGAAGTGTGAATAAAGAAACAGGATTAGATTAGAATTTTAATCCTAGGTGCATTAAAGAAACAGGATTAAATTTAATCCGTTTAACTAGTTTAACTCGCTGGATTAAATTTTAATCCGTTTAATCCGAGGTGCTATTTCTTTAATGCGGATCAATTTTAATCTAATCCGTCCAATCTTTAATGAAATAGGGCCTAAATTTTTTGACAAATCGATCATTAGTCTGATCAAACAGTTCCATACCAAATGGAATGGAAAATGTAAAGGAAAAGAGAAGTGCCAAAACCTCAGCTGATGACGGGGACACACTTTTGTAGAAACTAGAAATTCATGATGTTCCTACAACTCTAAGAGCGGAAGGAAAGCAGCGTTACTTTAAAACGTTAACAAATTTTCAAACCAGTTCAGCTTACTCCTTGGTCTATTTTCCTTAACCCCTTGTTTCTTGGCGGCAGAGGGCCAGTACCGAGACCGGGCTGAATGAATACAGGTTTCGTTTTTTATTCCACCCGTGCTTACCTGTCTGGCCGTAAGTCTGATTCAGCAATATTGTGTTTAAGTAATTATATATTTAGCTTACCTTAATATGTTTAATTAGGTTTATTTAATTAGGTTATTTAAGTATTAACATAAAATTCACCTTGCTACGATTTATTTTCTATTTTTGTAACAGGAACAAAACTTATTCACATAGTATTCCGAATTATTTTAGAAATATTGCTTCAGGCAACATAACATTGTGAGAAAATTGATCTGTATGTTGGTAGGCCACGCCACACAAATTTATTCATGTTATCATATTCTTCAGGTCCAGGATTCTTGCGTGCTTCGTGTTTCACAGGTATATATGCGGTTTTAGATATTTTCTCGGTTAAGCAATTCTCGGTAAAGCAAATTCTCAGTTAAGCAAATTCTCGGTAAAGCAAATTCTCGCTTTTGCAATTCTCGCTTAAGCAATTCTCGGTAAAGCAATTCTCGGTTAAGCAATTCTCGGTAATGAATGTAAACCCGATTTTGGGTCAAAAATAAAAGTTTTCAAAAGTGGTCAAATTTGGTACCAAATGAAAGCCCTAAGCGAGCTGAGCAACTTTTGTCATAGAACTGCATGCTCAAAGTGGCTGTAGAGTGCTGTGGTGGGGTGGGGTGGGGACTTAGGCGATTTTCGGTCAAAAATGAAAGTTTTCAAAAGTGGTCAGATTTGGTACCAAATGAAAGCCCTAAGCGAGCTGAGCAACTTTTGTCATAGAACTGCATGCTCAAAGTGGCTGTAGAGTGCTGTGGTGGGGTGGGGTGGGGACTTAGGCGATTTTGGGTCAAAAATAAAATTTTTCAAAAGTGGTCAAATTTGGTATCAAATGAAGGCCCTAAGTGAGCTGAGCAACTTTTGACATGGAACCATCCACCAATATTTGCTGTGCCAAATAACGTCACGTGCCCATGAAACTTTTGTCTTTACTTCTTCAACCGGAATTTAAAGGATATATATACCTATTTATATTTATTATATATTTAAAGGATATTTAAAGGATATATGTATACGATACAGCCAACACACACATATTATCCTCTTTTGTGCGGAGCATTTTTGTTACTTGTA
>JASAND010005080.1:0-63819 GCA_030248195.1 Trissonchulus latispiculum
TACTGGAGTTAGCTGAAAGGCTGAAATCTTGCATCCGAAGGTTATTGGGTATGGGGAATTCACTGGTGGTGTTACTTTGCTGATCTGACCCATGGCTGGCCAGATCTGGTTCAACTGGTTCAAAGTTGAACCAGTTTCCTGGTTCAAGCTACTGGAGATAGTTGGAAGGCTGAAATCTTGCATACAAAGGTTGTTGGGCATGGGGAATTCAGTGGTGGTGTAACTTTGCTGATCTGACCCATGGCTGGCCAGATCTGGTTCAACTGGTTCAAAGTTGAACCAGTTCCTGGTTCAAGCTACTGGAGATTACTGAAAGGCTGAAATCTTGCATACAAAGGTTATTGGGCATGGGGAATTCACTAGTGGTGTTACTTTGCTGATCTGACCCATGGCTGGCCAGATCTGGTTCAACTGGTTCAAAGTTGAACCAGTTCCTGACTCAAGCTACTGGAGATAGCTGAAAGGCTGAAATTTTGCATGCAAAGCTTATTGGGTATGAGGAATTCACTGGTGGAATTTGTGATTGCTACTGCCACACTTATGGTAGCGTTCCCAAAAACTAGACTGAGGACAAGTATGAAAAATGCTCCTTGCAGTCGCATGAAAAAGTTAATATGAGCCATGATGGTCAACATTTAAATGTGTCAAGGACAAGATTTAAAATGTTTAATATGAGCCAACATCTAAATAAGTAGAGGACAAGATGTAGACGGCTAATATGAGCCGCTACGTTTCTCTTGGGCTCATATTGACGCGACTAAAATGGCAAACATATACAGTTTACGGTTGGCATATATAAGCATCAGTGTTTATAAACGATTTGATTGGCTTGAGAATATTGAATTAATGTGATGATTGCGATGATAACTTCAAATGTGATTTCTCAAGATTTCACAACAGGTGTAAGTTCCACATTTTCGTTTCTTCGTTAGATTGGACTTCGGCTTCGTTTTGTTGACTTATATGGTGGCCTTAAATGTGTATATACTTGGATGTAGCGGTGGAGAAGAAAACGTTTACGTACAAGTTTGCAAAATTAATGTTTATGCGTCGTTATTCATGCAAGCCATTTCAGTGTTGGATTAAAACTAAGCAAAAGCTAAATGAGCGTCAATATGAACCCAAGAGAAACGTAGCGGCTCATATTAGCCGTCTACATCTTGTCCTCTACTTATTTAGATGTTGGCTCATATTAAACATTTTAAATCTTGTCCTTGACACATTTAAATGTTGACCATCATAGCTCATATTAACTTTTTCATGCGACTGCAAGGAGCATTTTTCATACTTGTATAAGTTATTATGGTGGGTTTTTGGGGTAAAAATCACCAGAAAACCAATTACAGTGGCTGCTGTGACCTATTTTTGCAAAGTCCAAACTGGCTTGATTTATGGGATTTCGTTCCCAAAAAAATCGAGTGGCCGGACCACAGCGTAGGAGCCAGTGGGGCTGGTATATGTGATATCGTGAGCATGGGCGCACCCATGGGGGGGGGTTTTGGGGGTTCCGACCCCCCCCTTTTTTGTCCGACCCCCCTTTTTGTCCGACCCCGCCCCCGTAAATTTTTGGAGAGAAAGCAGAATTTGAGCTATTTTTAGTGCATAAAATTAAAAATTAAGAAAATTTTTCTCGCCTGCAGCGCTTTCCTAATTCAGTTTTTAAAATTTTTCTCGCCTGCGGCGCTTTCTATCTCGATTTTTATAAATTTTCTCGCCTGTGGCGCTTGTCTATCTCGATTTTTATAATTTTTCTCGCCTGCGGCGCTTTTCTAACTCAGTTTTTAACATTTTTCTCGCCTTCGGCGCTTTTCTAACTCAGTTTTTAAACTTTTTCTCGCCTGGTGCTTTTCTATCTCGATTTTTATAATTTTTCTCGTCTGCGGCGCTTGTCTATCTCGATTTTTATAATTTTGCTAGCCTGCGGCGTTTTTCTGGCCCAGTTTTTAAAATTTTTCTCCCCTGCGGCGCTTTTCTAACTGAATTTTCAAAATGTTTCGGGCCTGCGGCGCCTTTCTAGCTGAATTTAAAAATTTTCCCGCCTGCGGCGCGGCGCTATTACGTATTAATAACTTTTACAACGTTTTGTCGTTGTAAAAAATAACTTTTCTCCATTTCACTGAATTTCCTCGCCTGCGACACTATTCTATCTCGATTTTAACAATTTAAAATTTTAACAATGCGCCTGGCAGAGCTTTAAATTCAAACCTTTTCAAGCTTTCCAATACAAATTTTGCCACTATGTCAAAGAATTTCTCAACTTTTATTGAAAACTTTTTAAAGATTTCCATTACGGCTTTTTTCAACATTTCACAACTTTTCTCAACTTCTGGGGGGCTCGGCCCCCCAGACCCTCCGTACCGGCTGGTGACTAGTCCTGAATTCTCAGTTCTGCTGCTCTCAAAATAAATTCTTTGATGAAAACTTAGCCGCCACCCCCCCCCCCCCCTGCGTAAACGTGTCAGGCGCAAGCAAAAAATTTTTTCCGGCTCGACCCCCCCCCTTTTCAAAATCCTGGGTGCGCCCCTGATCGTGAGCACTTGGGCACCTAACCTACCATCCACAATTAGGGACTTACCGGGTTTTCTGTTGTGGTTTTGAGACAATTTTTCCAACACCATGTCGAAACTTGTCCGAGGGTGGTTTTGGGGTGGTTGTCTTAGGGTTGGGCGAGACCGGGATTTCACCGAGACCGAGATCAGGGTACCGAGACTGAGACTGGCCAAGTCTCACGAGACCGAGACTAGCAATTTTTAGCTTAAGCTTAATTTCTTTCAGTTTTTTGAGGCTTAGACCCAGTATTAGAGACTTTAACATATAAACATACGGTATCCGCACCTCGTCAGCTACTTTTCTTTACATCGTTTAAAATTTTCGCTGAAATTTGATGTTTTTAAAAAATTTCCGGTCTCGGTCCGAGTCCGAGACTTGGATGAGCGAGACCGAGACATAGACTGGCCAAGTCTCGGCTTTTGGGCGAGACCGAGACCGAGACTCCCATCTCTAGCTGGCGCCCTAGCTTCACCAGATAAGCTATGTAACCCAAACTGATATATTACTAAGGTCTTCTACTTGTTATGCGCCAAATTTGGCTCGAAACGGTCGACGTACGTGGGAGATATGGCACTGGTTTTTTTGGGAACTTTGTCACCGATTTTTTGGGAACCTGACTATGTTAAGTTTTTAGAACTGATGTTGCTGCTCCTCATCGAGTGTTTCAAAAGTGGGAGGAGCCAAAACGTGGATGGGAAACCGATGCCAAAGTGTTGGAAAGACGTCAGCGTGATTTGGACAAAGGCTATGCTACCCAGGAATATATTGCTTATGCTAAAGCTATTCCTAAGTATATATATACACGTCTGTCTTGTTTTTTCTATAGTTTTGCCAGCTTGACATTTTAGATTCTCGATAGCTGGTGACGCCAACTGGTATTATCGTTGAACTAAACTGTTTGCAACCATATCGATGACGGCTTACTGTAGTTTCTCAGTTTGATGTCTTGACCGTGTTCTCTTCTGTAGTGTTCTCTCAGTGATGTAGTTTTGCTTTCAATTATTTGATTTTGGGTATTTCGGTCTTAGACATAAGCGTATCAAGAACGTTCATCCCAGAACCCCTAATCGGTTTCTGCGTTGGCCACGCCGTTCCTGGGATATGCAGTGTAGAGTCTGGAGGAAAATGTTACACTTTTGGGATAGACCTGGCGAATTTAGTGAAAGGTTTGCAATAAGTTTTGTTCGTCCTATGTTATCTATCTTTACTTTTTTGGTGAAAATGAATCTGAATTTTTGGTGAATCTGAATGAATGTCTTCAAATAAGAAAAACCTGGAATGGATAAATTTTAAGTAATTCTAAGAAGTGTGTACAGTCTGTAGTGTTTGTTCTATGTTTTGCTAAATTGTTGTTTAAAAAGCCAGAAACTAAACTATTTTTGTTGCTGCGCTTAACCTTGATCACCGTTCCTTTTGTCACCGCAAAAGACCTCCTTTCAAAATATCCTCTTGGAGGCCACCCTCCGTAGGGAACCGTCAACTATGTATGGTTACAGATTTAAAACTGGCTGTCTTTTGCTTGCAAAATTGTTTGGGTTCACGCTGTATTGTTAATTTTTATTATTAGTTTTTGTAGTCCTTTTTGGCGTCGTGATTATTTTAAATTCAACAATTTAAATTCTGGTCTTCTAATTTGGCTTTAGTATGATCAGTATGAGTGATACGTCATCTTTCATCTCTGATACTTCTGGGAATTCCTCTTTTGCCAGTCCTTCCTCTGCTGATGCTAAGCGGGCTAGGCGGAGTACTTTAAATGATTCCTTTGAACAGCAAGAGGCTGGAGTCGACGCCTCTGATGCCGATCCTGTTGGTATGCGAAATCATTGCTTTATGTTTTTGATTTTTTACTTTGTTTTACTGTCCAATCTTATGGTAATCGTTTAGTGGCAATGCGGACTGAACGAACAGTGATTATATTGCATGTGTCTTGGTTTTTCAGGTGAAATTATCTGTGTTTGGGGTTTTTCAGGTGAAAATGTTCTGCTAAATGGTGCTGTGGAAGCTGTTGCCTGGCATCAGGTACGAGAAGCTGTCCCTGTCAGTGAAGAGGACACCTTACACGGCTGTCCGATGCCACTACTGCATGCTGGCAGCTCGGACACACTGACGCCCAGAAAGGAAAGCTCTGTGTCTTCCATTCGAATGGTTACAAGAAGCAGTGCTACTAAGGAGGAGAGCACGATGACAGGTATATATAGTTTTTTTGCGTGGTGATCAAGAGTTGAGGACCAAATCAAAATGAAATCCATGTTTATACACGGTGATGTCCTAGCTGTTTGTTGGTGTACTGTGGACAGCAAGCTATATACTTGATCTGTGCCAGGTTGTCTTGTCGGTTATCCTAGGAACTGGCTTATTTTTATGCCAAAATTTATGGGGGGCTCAAAGTTGCCCCCCTCCCCATCAAGGGGGGGGGGGCTCACCAAAAATGGGGGCAAATTTTTTGAAAAAATTTTGCAAATTTTTACGTTTTTTGTGTAAAAAACTGCCAAAAATCGCTAAAAAATGACTAGTTTAAGGTGTTTTTACGCTAAAATAGCGAAAATTGAGTTGAAATTCCGTCGAAGCCAAAATAATTTTTGAAAATTTAGGGTAAAAATGGTGAAATTTGGCTATTTTTGGGTTATGGGTGGGAGGTTGCCGAGTGGCCCCCCCAGCAAAAATAAGCCAGAAAATGTTATATACCTGTGATTCTATAAATCATCAAAGAACTATAGTTTGTTTCACGGCGGTGTTTTCTGGTGATCATTGCTGTTACTAATTTGAAATTCAGACGCAATGTTGACCATTATTTTTCTATGATTTAATTAAGGAGTGCTACTTAAAACTCCAGCGTGAACACGGCTTTATTACCATTATTTGGCATAACTCGGTAGTTTTGTTGTGATATCTGGAAACTTGTGTTTACTTGGTTCTGGTTTTAGGTTTGGCTAGAAATGTTGCCAGTGCGATAGACTTTTCAGAATTGCTTGAAGGAAGTGGCAAATAAGGAAGGTGGATTTGCAATAGTGCACTATCTCATCTCTAATTCTCTATGTCTATCATGTTTAATCTACTTGAGTTTTGTTGGGTTTGTTGTACACAGCATTTTTTGTTATTCATTAATACAGCAATGTAGTAGCAGTGGAGCTGTTGTCATTGTTGTTGTTCTTGCTGCCCTCTCCAGTAGTTGCGTTCAATTGGACAACTACGGGCCCATCACTCGAGCGGCCTCGATGGGTTAGTCCAAAGATCTTCAGTAGTGAGGTCACTAGGACAGGCTGGACAGTTGACTGTTGAAGTGATGGTTAGTGTCATGGCATGGGGGTGGTGCACAGTTTGGGTACACATCCGATATGCCCGGGTCAGTTCGATTCCGGTAAGACTTTAACCGTCTGCAATGGCCAGATCTCAGTTGAGCTAGAGTAGTTCTGTTACCTCTGGGCCGGGTCATTTCTGATTTGTCAAATTTGCATTGTGTGTGTGATACTAAGAAATTTCGTCAAATCTCTAGAGTTTCGCGCTGAGATGGTCACGGGTGATGGCGCCGTCACATAGCCAAATTTTCTGGTTTCTTTTCCAAATTTTAAAATTTTCGTAGAAACCAGATTTGCCTGCGCAGAGTTGTGAGCTCAATCCCTGGAGTGACCTCTGTCTTCTCTTACTTCAAGCATCATACTTCAAGCAAACGAGTGGTCATGACAGGCATCCACAGCACGATCTGAAGTCTGCGCACAGTTTGCCCGTTTATAGCGGAATGACATTTAGAGCAAGTCCCCAACAAATATTTGGAATTGTACGGAACCGGAAATTCCGAAAAACAGGGGAAATTAAAGTAATCACTTCTGGCCAAAATTCCTGCAAATCGCAATTTATTTCTACCATGGAATAAATTTGGTCTAGCTGCTTATTTCTCTGACTACCGTTTCACAAAATGCTCTGAATATTTTTAAGATCCCGAACATCCAGCTTTTCTAAACCCGACTTCGGGAATTTGTTGTCACATCACAAATATACAGCTCTACCAGTTCTATTCGATCTTTCAATCCTAGAAGTCTAGTTTGGATTGCGCAAACACTGATCTTAAATTATATGTTTTTCCGTGAAACTCTGAACTTCTGAGTCGGAGTCTGTAGTACAAATTTTCCTGAGCGGGTTTATACAAAATATGCATTGGGTTTACCAGAAAGGTTATTCTGCTACAACAAGGGGTCAAAGTGTGTACATAGATTTTTGGTGGTGCTGTACAGCTGTTGTATTTGTGCTAAAGTCCCTTTCGGGCAATGTATGGCGGATTTAGTTCTGAGGAGCCTTAATACTAGCTCAAGTATTTTGTTTTGACAAGTTAACTGTTTGTTTGTTTTTAGTTTTTCTTGTTTTCCTATAACGCTACGGACAGTTACACAGAATAACTCGCAGTCAAAGTGAGACGATGTTTGTATTTCATCTGCTCTTGGATGTGCTACGGTTTTTCTGTGGTTTCGTTACTGGGTGCTAGACATTACCTAGTTTGTTCTCAAACACCAGAGAACATTCCTGCGGAGGACAAATTTTTTACGTTGGTTTAGCACAGCACAATGAGATCCATCCATTCATGTACAGCTGTTTAGTAGTGGACCTGTCTATAGTATGGTCTAACTTACTTTATATTATTTTTTGATCTATGAAATTAGTATGATCCTAATTTGTACAATTAGTATGATCCTAATGTTTGTACAAAGTTTTATTGGAGCTTTGTTTGTAGAGAATATTTTCTGGAGAAGAATCCAAAAATACAGACTGGGCAAAGTTTATGTTGGGGGCACTTACATAGCTGTTTTGACGAAACTGGCAATTCATCATTGCATTAAAATGAGTTACATTGAAACTAATAATTGAGTTGACTAGGCTCAAACCGGTGGTGCTGCCGGCCTCTACTAAAGAGACCGATCTTGTTACTTCAATTGCATTGGATTCCTTTTGCAAAGGCGACTATAGTTAGTTAGTTAGTTAGCTGTTGTAAAACACTTGTTATGGCGAGATAACTACTATAAGGGGAAAGAGTCTTATTATTGTCGTCACATTATTGTTTGTTTTTGGAAGATTACATACTTGCTGTTACTTTTTGTAGATTTGTATATATCATTAATTTTTGTTGGTAGTTCTTTCTTATTATGTCAGTGTTTAATGCTTCCAGGGGTGTGGTTTTGACTTTAACTTCAGTGAGCTCAAACGCTTAAATGTACTGCTAATGGAGTCTGCATTTTCGATCTTCCATTGTACGATTTTGATCCTTAGGGAGGGAGTGATTGTGTAGTCTGTATTTTTGTGTACCCTGATGAGTATGTCATTAAAAGGTGTGTTACTGAATTGTCTAGAGCTTGGCACAGAAAGTATATAAGTGGTACCGAAGGATAGGCCGATATCGACGTTGACGTCGATTGAAGGTTGGCTAGTCTAGATGTCATCAGTGTCAGAGCAGCCCAAGCTGATCACAATATTGTAATTGGTTCCTAGTTGGCTCCGCTGGTGCTTGACGTTGACCTATTGGTAAACCATTGGCCGAGCCGACCACCCTAGCTAGAATTTGCTTGTTTTGCTTGTCTACTTCTTTTACTGACAGGCTGGATGAGAGATTCTTTGCCAATGGCCACAGTCTTGGCCGGCCATTGGCTGAACCGTCCAATGCACAACACTAAAGTCTGACCAAAAAATCTTGGAACCGAAATGTGAGCGCCTGTCCTGAGTTTACCTTTGAAGTTACATATTTTTAGAAACTAAAGGAGGAGGAGATTCCGGTAAAACCATTATATCCGGTTGCCGGATACCAAATCGATAAAAACGCTTCAGATTCGGAAAGAGAATGCTAATTCATACCAAGAGTTTATAATAGGTAGAGTAATACACTCAGCTCTTCCTAATAGAATAAGCTTGCGAGATGCTCGACGTCGACACATTAAGGCCAAAATCTTGGGGGAGGCTTTTCAGCGTGTAAACATACAACGCTGACATGTTTCAAAAACGGCCGTTTTCGACAAATTAAATACTATAACTTGAGCTAGGAAAGTCGTACAGCAATAATTTTTATATCATTACGTTGCGTAGAATGAGATCTTTTTAACGATATAAAAAATAGTTCGGTTTAGGTAATATCTTAAACAACCGGCAAAAAACTATCCTTGCCACGAAAATTCTGGGAATTTCATCATTTCTTAGAAATAACTTTAGTTGTTGCTGAATTTATGAGGGATTGCCTAAACCAAACTACATAATTTTTATATCGTTAAAAAGATCTCATTCTACGCAACATAATGATGTAAAAAATTATTCCTGTACGATTTTTCTAGCTCACGCTATAGTATTTAATTTGTCGAAAACACCCGTTTTTAAAATATGTCAGCGTTGTATGTTTGCACGCTCAGAACCCCCCCCCCCCCGAGATTTCGGCCTTTAATGTTTCGAGCATCTTGCAAGCTTATTCTATTAGGAGAGCTGAGTGTCTTACTCTTGGTATTACAAACTCTTGTTCATACTTATATTTATATATATACGTATATACAGTCCTGTTCAAAATTACACTAGGATGCACGCGTGCGCTCGTTCAGATGAACGCTTGCACGCGTAGTAAATATAATCTGAAAGTTATGTACTACTGCTTTACCTTTGCATTAACCGCGGTCTACTTTTTCTAGTCTTTGTGTATTGCACACTTTTCCGTATGTAAACACAGCCTTAATGCATAAAAAGCTTAGACTTAACTGCCAAATACATTCACAGTGCTGCATTATTAAGACGTCAATACGAAATACAGCTGGCTTGTGTGCTTCCTGTTACATTAAAAAAGTTAAGCACAAGCAACGGCACACAATAGGCAGCAGACAAATTGGACTGTTTTATTTTGGGGGGAAGAAGCGAGCCATGCTCGCGCACGCGTTTACTTGAACGAGAACGCGCGTGCATCCCAGTGTAATTTTGAACAGGACTGTATATTGGTCCTTGGCCCAAGACATTTCCGAAAATTAGGTCACATCCGGTCCATGTCCTGTAACCGGATGTCTAGGTCACAGAAACTGTACAGCAAGATGAGTAGGTCATACAGTTTCGCTGATTGAATTTTTGGAATTTCACTGCCAAAAATCTCCGGAATCAGTCGAGTAGCTTTTAAGAAGTCGATGTTTATAACAACCACAAGTTTTGCCAAAAATGGTTTTTCCGCCAAATATCTAGCTTCGGGCAACGAACTTTCTTTCATTTAGCTAATAGCCATTGATAAGATGTGTAATCAGATTGAGTATAAATGGAACAAAAGTGCTCGTAAGTTTTGACAATAATTTCAAAAACTGATTTCCTCGAAAACGGCTATTTTCTGACCCTCAAGATGCTTATACTGACTGTAATGGCTCAAAGGTTGTAAATGCAAAGATGTTTATTGTTGTGTTCCCTTTTCAGCCATAACAAACAATATCCGGTGTCTGGTCTACCTACTGGGAGCCTAAGGCCAAAATCCAAAACTTTCTTATCTTTTGGCTTAATACGGGACTGGTCCCAGAAGGAGCACAGAAATATGGTATTTCGTAAGTTTTAGCCATTTTTGTAAAGGATTAAACCAAGAGTCCATAAATTAAACCGTATGAGTCAAAATTACCCGAAAGGAAACCAGTACCTTATAACGTTACAAATCTGTAACGGGGGTAAAAATGGACGGGTTGTGGTCTGTGCAAAGAATATTAGTCCGGTCAATGCCAGATCTCAGGCGCCTTTTCATCCAACGCACGTCTGCAACGTCCTGAAAGAATCTAAACTATTTGGTGTCCTCTACAGCCTTAAGATAAATGCGAAAGTTTGACCAAAACTGTACCATGTTAGGGTGCTTTCTGGAGCCGACTGCAAAGTGCCCGCAGAAATAACACTAGATCCAATTTATAGAGGCTATAGTAAAGGGACTGAAAGTGGGTCACTTTTTGGAGACGTGCAAAGTGAACCACCCATAGCCAATCAGCTTATTTCTGGCTCAAAATCAACCAATTGTTTTATAGATGGGCGAGGACTGTTTCAGGCTTTCCGGAAATATAAACACAATTTTTTCACGTGATGTAACGGACCTGCTATACTCAAAAACAGTTCTAGTGATTCACTTTGCAGGGTGGCCCACATTCAGTCCCTTTACTCTATCTCGTAGATTTATTTGGACTAGGTCTTATTTTGCCGCTACAGAAATCGCAACAGCTGCAACTAGATTTATCCATTTTCAGAATTGACAGTTTGAGGAAATTTCAACTTTACTCGACTTTGATGGCTTCTAACTTTTCTAGGTGTATCGGAGACCCTTCAAACCTGAATTTTGAAATGAAAAATTAATTCTCTATCGATTTGTTGCAGTCCCACCTCTGAAGATGCTTTCAGTAAAAAACGGCAGCCAAAAATGAAAACTCGGTCATTGGGCACCGCTGCATTTGCGAACCCCCATGCGGGAAAGGGATAAGTCAGTCACTCAGGCGTATAGCTTGAGTTCTGTTTAGTAGCCAATGGAAGACCCTTGTTTCAGTTACAGTTTCAGGCTTCCCAAATTGCAAGATGGCTATATTTGATTCCCCATCTCCCTCCACCGACTGAAGTGTATGAAGTTACGTATAAGAAACCGTACTGACAAAATACTTTATTAATTAACTTGACGTTACCATATTTCAAGTACAGTTCTATACTGTTATTTCAATTTCTTGATTAGTGATCAAATGGGCTCAGCACTGAAATCAAAATACCTGTGCATTAAGCAATGATACTAAACTTCACTAAACAATTTCATCTTACAATTAGTTCAAATATAAAACTTTATGCCAGCTGAAACCGACTACCGAGTGAAGATAAAAACTTCATTTAAAATGAATTTTTTTAACTACATAGTTGAAATTTTGTGTAAATGTGCTTCAAGTCAAAAGCTCTATGTGGGTTATTTGTAATTTTTCACAAAGGCTGATTTCGAAAAATAGAATAATTTTATGATATTCAATTTATCGTAGATTCCACATTCTGTCTCAGACAAAGATAATCAGCGAGTTGCAACTTTCAGCCAAGGAGGGGAACAGTTTTGGTAACGGTTGGATTACCGTTCGGCTTAACTGTAAAGTACTAACTTTCTATTGGGCTGGGCGGTACTAATAAAACTATGTACTACAGCACATTGACGGATTACCTTCTTTTGCTGGGCACTGAGACATGCACTGTACGAGTGACTCGAAACGTCCGATGTCCTGAGGACAGTCGTTTCCAGCACATCGTTGGCAGGTGGTGCCGTCACAGTAGAAAAATGTCGGTCTCAATGGGATGTGGTCTAAAAATAATATGACACTCACCACGTCACTATATAATCAAACCAGAGAGCCGCATACCAATTGATGGTGTTGCATTGGAGTGCAGCAGCGATCTCGATTCAATCTCAATGCTATTTCCATTTTTCTGAAATGAATCTCTCGCTACCGTATAGTCACTCATAGGATAATGAGGGGGTGCAAACCTCTCAAGACATACAAAAAACGAGTACACCATCAGCTTTTCAAAAATTTCCCATTTTCAGCAAATTTAAGCGATTTTATCAATTTCTTGAAATCGCTCAAATCTTAAACGTTTTGTACTTATTTTTTGCCAAAAATAATAAAAATTTGCAATTTTTGCAAATTTTAGGGTACACCCCCTTAAAATTACAAAACTTTTCTGGGGTAAACGCCCTCGCCAGTGCTATCTAGGATATAGACCTCCAGGAATCGGACCCCGTGTTAATGTATACTTACGATACGACGATGATGAGAGATACTATGAAGATAAAATATATCCGTGATCGATGGTTTCACAACAAAATGGGTTTTCGTTCAGACTTAATCATGGGTTTTATCCCATACTGTATTGAACGTGGACTCAATCAGTATTCGGCACAGCATACAGTTTTAAGCGGGTCGCAATTTCGTAATCCGGAGGTCGACCCAATTACACAACCCCAAACCTGAGATCCGAATGCAGTGATACATGTTTCTCTCGTTCCTTGGAGTGTATCGGACCTTAAAAGGATGAATCCCTGATCTGAATTCTGAAGCATTCGAAAGTCTTTCTTTTCGAAGGGATTTCAAATCGTGTGACTCGAATCATGGACAGCTTTTGTCGCTTTCATTGTTTTCATGGTATTGGTGTAGAAGAGCTAAATAGATACTTCTGCTGACGGAGGTACATCTAGTCTGCTTCCGTTTTATCTTACAAAGAACGTACGGATGTTCTTGCATTCCTTCTGGCAGTCCTGCAGAGTCATGTAGTGGGAAATGTCAGCAGGACAGTCGAAGGAACTGCAAAGTTCACAGGTTTCTCCAGTGCAATAATATCTAATTCTATAACCAGAAACAAACAATACATAATGTTACGCTGTTGCATTAATTATTGAACAAGCACTCTTCAGAGCGGCAGATTGTAAATTATAAAAGGACTGAGTACTCTTTATTTGATCACATCATATAACATCCATATTTTAAGCAGCTTTATTTGAAGCCAAATCACATTTTCGGTAATCCTGAATAGTTTTGTAACATTATATACCCAATGCTTCTCTTGAAGGGTCCGCATTTGTTGGTGCAGTCGAAGTTGTTATCAAAGAGCCTTACATCTGCTGGGCACATGCCTTCTTGGCACGAAGCACACCCGGTCTGATGAGAGGCACAGTAAAATCTGTAACGAAATAGTGAAGAAAAACAAAAATATAAAGAATATTTCCAGTTATAAAGCTGTTCATTGCAAAACGCAGAGCCGTAAAGCCGTACTGAAGAATTGAACACTGAACACTGGGCGTACTGAATCGACACAGTACAAGCTATAGAAAACTGTTCAGATTGACTGTCAGTCAGTTTGCATTAAACAGACCGTAAAAGCGAGAATCATCACTGCCTTTTCGTATAGCTATACCTAGTGTTGTTATCCGGGCCTGTTTCGGGCTCGGGTCCCGGGCCGGGCCCGGGCCGGGCCTGGCCCGAGCCCGGCCCGGATTAAAATTTGATCGGAGCGGCCCGGCCCGGGCCCGGCCCGGATTTTTTTCGGGCCCGGCCCGAAACAGGCCCGGATTTTTTCCCGGGCCGTTTCCGGACCAAAGGAAAAATTGATATAAATGGACAGAAAAACACCAAATTTTTCGGAGAATCCTTGAAACAAAAAGCTTTTTCACTTCAATTGAACTGAAAAGTAGACGTTAGATATTAAATATCAAGTATTATTTAAAAACATCGTTCTTGATGTGACAGTTTTACTCCGTTAGAGCTCGATACCGTTCTCGAATTATACCTAAATCGGGTTCATTGAAATGCTTTCAATGATATGAGATTGGTGAGTGATGCATTGCTTTATTATGCCTATTAGTTTATTGAAAAGACGTTTATAAAAATTCAAAAGACAAACAAAGGAAGTTATATACGGTTCATAATCAAGCGTTATTTTAGATTAACAGACATTGCAAAGTTAATGCCGATACATTATTGTATATTATTTTTACATTTATTTCCGATTACTTATGTTTATTATCTGCTAACAACTACATCAGAAATCGTTTTTACTAATTTTGACGATTCGGGCCTGTTTCGGGCCCGAAATCCGGGCCGACCTCGGGCCTGTTTCGGGCCCGAAATCCGGGCCGGGCCTCAGGCCTGTTTCGGGCCCAAAATCCGGGCCGGGCTCGGGCCGGGCCTGGCCCGGCCTGGGGCCCGGCCCGGATGTCTAGGAACGGCCCGGGCCGGGCCCGGGGCCCGGCCCGGATTTTTTGCTAACGTGACAACAGTAGCTATACCTCATCCCAGAAAGAAATCCCAGAAAAGAGAAACTAAAGGTACGAAACCTAGCATGTTTCTCCTTAATATGAAGCCTACTTGGTTCGTGGCGCTTCTCGTTTGAAAGGACCACATTTATTTGTGCACTGGTTTTTGTCGTCATAAAGAGCAGTATCTCTAGGGCAAAGTCCCTCCAAGCATGATTCACATCCTGTTTGATGAGAGGCACAATAGTATCTAAAATGCAAACATTAGCCTTCTGAAAGATTCTTTTCTTCGGCCTATACAGGCGCATCAAAATGCCTGTTAACCATCGACAGTAAGAAAATGTAAACACTTGTGTATGTCGTAGAAATTTTGACTTTGACTTTGTGTTGAAATTAAAATGAAAAGTGATCATTCGGAAAAAATGAAAGCACATGAGAAGCCTACTTTGTTCGTGGCGCTTCTCGTTTGAAAGGACCGCATTTATTTGTGCACTGATTTTTGTCGTCATAAAGAGCAGTGTCTCTGGGGCAAACTCCCTCATAGCATGCTTCGCAGCCTGTTTGATGAGAGGCACAATAGTATCTAAAAAGCAAACTTGATAAGAAAAGCACTGTGACAATTTTGTTGTTTTAGTCGAAGATGTAACACTGATCAAAATTCCTGATTGGAAAGTAAGAAAATGTAAGCAAGTTGTTTCACTTCGCTGAAACTGTTTGACTTTAGTTTCTAAACATCATAGAACAATCCTTTGAACGTTTTGCTGAACATAACTGAATTTTACTTAGAATTGAAGTTAAAACCAAATCATACTTCGGTTTGCCTAAAAGTTCCTGTTTTGGAGCGCTGCATTGAGTTCCACATTCAAGTCGAGAGTTGTACAGGGCGATATCCATCGGACAGTGACCTTCGATGCAGGCACTGCAACCTGTACCAGTTGATGCGCAGTAGAACCTGAAAGATTGTGCCACAAATAATCATGATTACATAACTGGAATCTAGTGACTTGAAATATCAATGCTTTAGTTTATAGGACGTAGGATATATGCAGGACAAGCAGAATAATTTTCAGAAAACCTTACAAACAGAATTGAAGAAATACTGGAATTGGCATACATACAATGTGAATGTTAATATGAGTGATTTTATTATAAAAGTTATTACAAAAAATAGCTAGAAATAAATTCCAGAGTTTGCTTGCTACAATTCCGAACAGACTTACTTTACTTTTCTCAGAGGAGCAGATCGTTTGACTGAAATTGAAACAATGACAAAGTTTTACATCTATATATATCAGATCACACAACCCATAACATTAAACACCGAGCTTTGTGTGGAATAAACTTTGTGGGGCCAATTTCGCTGCTGGTCAATTCCAAGGTTCGAGCTTGGCTCGAGCCTTTCTTAATGAACTAATTTGATTTTTTAAGATCTTCTTGGGTTTAACCAAGAGTACACAATATAAGAGTGTGCCAGTAGGCACACTTTATGTTAGCAGAGCAAAAACTATGTTCTGTTCGTTAACGGCCTACCCCCCCCGCAAATTAGACCCATCAATTCAAAGAAGTTCGTGCGCTTTTTGTGTTCTAAAGCTCGATGCAGGCACAAGCTCGCGCACGCACGTTGTGGTTTCGAGCTTAGGCACGTATGTTAAACATAGAGCGAGTGCGCGTACCCCCGTTTCGACTATGTACTGATTGGCGGGGGGCACTAGGGTTTAATTTGCGGGGGGGGGGGTCACTAGGGTTAGTACTTTACTGTGGTTCTATACTTCTATGTACCTTTCCTGTTCCACTTTGCCAAATGTTCATATTCATGGCACACTAATAACTTCAATATTAGAAATGCTCCAATGCGTTAATCCCTACTACATACTCTCTTAATAAACAAAATTTCAACAAGTATAACTAAAACTACAACAGCGATGGTTACGCTCAACAAAAACCATTCTTACACATTCCACCACCACAGTCCTGTTCACATTGAAAGCTGTTCATATAAAGAGTCACATCCTTGGGACAATTTGTATTCCAACAGGAATCGCAGCCCATTCCAGCACAATAGTATTGCATTGGTGAGGCATTGCATCTGAAGCAATCACCTTAAGTTTTGCCAGCCGTACACAAACTAAGTGTTTCTGAATAATTCTCATGCATTTTTCAACTGATTTATTCGCGTTGAGTATCAATGTTGGCCTTTTAAATTTGTCGGCGTTAAATGGAATCTCTTGCGCCAGAACGCAGATCTTAACTCCAAAAAGTACCCGGGGCAGGAGTGACTGGTTCGCTATTCAACCCTAAATTAAGGCCAGTTCACACTAGGCAACTTTGGAGCAACTTCGTTGCCGCAACTTCAGTTGATTCACAAAAAGTTGCAGCAACTTACACAAACAGTTGGTTCAACTAGTTGAAGCAACAACCAATCAAACGCAGGAATTCTAGCGTGCCTATTTTTATGATTTGACTCGACCAATCAGCGTACTAGTTGCCGCTAGAAATCGCCCCAAAGCGCGATTGCGGCAACTTGGTTGCGACAACTTTTTTCTCAGTTGCCACTCCATTCACATTGGGTAACTTTGGAGCAACTTGGTTGAAGCAACCAAGTTGCTTCAACTAAGTTGCCCCAAAGTTGCCTAGTGTGAATTGGCCTTTAAGTGAAACGAGGCCTCTTATTCTCACCTACTAGGTACCTAGTCAATTTATCTGAGGTATAAGGAGTTGACTGCCTTGGCCCAACATCTTGTGATGTTAGATAAGACCAGTGTTCTTCGCAGCCCACAAGTAAATACATCAGAAGGAGAAAGCAAGATCACAGAAAGAAAACATTTTCCCCAATACAAACTGCTGTGCTGTAGCAACCGAATAACTGAAATCAGAGGTGCTGAAACAACTTCGGTCAGTCACCCTCAAGGTTCTCAAAGTAGCAGTTTCGATTAGTTCTCCTACTTTAGCTGACAGCGACGTCAATGGTTGAAAACTAGAGTAAGTTGCACTAAAGAAAAGACTAGCTGAAACCTAAATGGTGGCTAATGTTGGCTGAGTATGTCGATCAGAGTAGGGGCAGACGTTTACTTTTATTTAAAGGATTAACTTAAGGTGGTGATTCCTTTTGGTCACATATTGTTGGTTGGCGGCATAGATGAAGATGAAATTTGACGAAACTTTCTGAAATAAGTTCTTTTAACGTTCTGACACCCTCCGCGCAAGCCCGATTCAAAAATTCGAGATTTCCGGTCAGGGCGGTTTTTTCAAATTTCTGAAAGTTTGGCAGCAGCTACACAGTTATAAATATTCGAAAGATCTCATTGAGCTTCATATTTTTGCTTTTCAAAGCAACTTTCTAGCTTTTCACTACCGTGAGATATAGCCGATTTTCTTGTTTTGGCGTCGAAAACTTGTCATTTTTGCAGAAATCAAATAATCCAACATTTCTTGAACTACGTAAGCCGTAAAATCAAACTAATGGTGTCGATCTGAAGGTCTCACAGGGACAAATTATCCGACGCATGATCGTCTTCCAACTGCTATCCTGTAGGCTGCTATCGTAAAAAATGTAGTTTTTGCAAAAACACGACCAATTTTTTCCAAAGAGCATTCACCATGCAAGCTGGAGGGATGCTACTTACCTTAATACGTTCTGCACAAATATACCCAGGGAAGATTTTTTAGTTGCCCCGATTGCTGCTTTCTAGCTAAAGTAATCGCTTGACAAATTTGGAAAAAGTAGGCAGAATGCTGGTTACGCACACATTTCAGCTTATTTCTCCACAACGAAGAGCGATTTCACTATAAATAAAAAATCGTCCTTAGCTATTTGATGGAGGTCTCGAATGATATAACCGATGTCTATTGAAAAATTTACTTGAGTCTGCAAAAATTCTGGAAAATTATACTTCTTCTAAAATGTGTTAAAAATATTTTAGAATGGAAACATTAGTTTCAAGCCATGCATTAAAAAGAGAAAATGTCAAGCTACATTTTGATATGATAATGGCTTCTTAACTCAAGTACTGAATGAGTAATAATGGTGCAAACTTTATGTGACCAAAGGGAATCACCACCTTAATTACACTGTCTACTTGAATTCAGCAGGGGTCATTTTCTTTCCAGTTCTACCAATAGTACAGTTCAACTCTGATGCACTGGAGAGAAATAAAGAGGGGGTGTAGGTGTGTGTTAAAAACGAGTTTTTGTATGAAGTGAAGTTAAAATTATTAAGAATGAAATTAAATGCCAAAAATCAATGGTACAATAACTTCTTAAATAGTTACATTTTTGCTTTCTAGTTTATTAAAAAATATAATTTTACATTAACGTTCATAAGGTTAACGTTAGGTACCATAAAACATTAAAGTTGTAAGTCGTAAAATTCGAAAGTTATTTGAATTTAACTTAGTTCCTTTTAAAAACGGATAAATAATTATTCATATATATTTTCACAATCTAAATAAGTGTTCACTCAATCGATTTAATTAGATTCTTAATAATTTCAAGTAATTTCAAACTGATAAGTGAAATCTATTTACTAATGCATAAAATACATAAATACAATGTATATAAATAAAATTTCATTTAACTAACACTCACTTATTTCTGTCCAGTGCATCAGTGTTAAGCTGTACTATTGGGAGAACTGGAAAGAAATTGACCCCTGCTGATTAGAGTCATTACGTTAATCCTTTAAAATAGAAGAAAACGTTTGCCCTTGCCCCTAGTCAGATCGACATAAGCCCTAATGTCATTGTTGTAGTGAATGCTGAGATTGAGGATGTACATAAATGTCTTACCCCACAAAGTACACAACCGCAGCGACGAAAACGCCAAGCATTTTGTCAGTTCTATATCAGGACAGGAGCAAACACCAAAGAATAAGTTTTTGCAAATTGCTACGGTTTATATATCCTTTGGAGTTTGCTACTATTTTCAGCCTTCGCACGATAAGCATGTGAACCAAGACATCTGTAAACACGTTATCGGTAAACTCTGCCAGCTGACTAATCTCTGATAGGTATGGCTGAACTGCACTTGTCTTTAGTCGAAATTCGAAATTTCTTCAGAAAAATAAGCTAAAACCTTGTTATTGTGGAAATACACTGATGGCAATTCCCACACTGATTAGAGAACCTTTTTTAGATGAGGCGGAAGAACTTAGATTTTCAATGTGTTGCAGCGGCAAACTGAGTTAGTGGTTTAAGCTGAATGTGTGTCACAGCTCGGTGAGCATTCTACGGGCAACCTAGATTTCTTGAAGTGGTAAAGCTAACGGAAACACGGAAAGCGGATCAGACATATAAAAGATACCTCTTGCTAAAGGGCTATTTTTGAAGTTGTCTTTTTTGCTTCTGGCCCACCATAGGCACACCTAATGGCCCGTAAATGGTCCTCCCCACAGACCGCAGTCAAGAGGCGGAGAGAAGAAGATCACGGACAGAAAACGTGATCCCCAAGCAAGCTACCGTACGGTTATTTCAGTCACTCCCAAGGCAGCTACATTCGTTCCACCGAATGCAGTTACCTCCCGCTTGGCAATAGCAACTAAGTTGTAGGCGGAAAACTAGAATGCCTGCTCGTTAGGCAAAAAAGGGGGAAAAAGAGACTGCAGAAAGGGAATGGAGGTGTGGACGAGCACTTAGATAGGATAGTAAAAGAAAAATTGCGGTCTGCAATGAGCACTAAAATTCAAAATGTTCGAAAGAATTGCCAGTTTGGAATGCTGCCTAAGCGTTAAGTCCTCAGCAGACTGGCTTTGCTTTACACAAATTTCTATACAAACCAGGGTTTTTTGCGTCCAGATGTGCGTCTGGACGCAAAGTTTCTTATCTGGACGCAATAAAATTTTAGCGGGACGCAAGCTAGACGCAACATTATTTAGGGAGAAAATTCACTTTTGTAAGAGTAAAAACTTTAAATGTTTCCAGTACCAATTTTTCCGTTTTTCCCAAAAATTTCTTCGGGTCCTGGGGGCACCGCCCCCAGACCCCGGTGTTTCCCACTTTGTCGTGGAATGCCAAGGTGCAAGGTCATCCCTCAATGTTACTCAATGTCATGTTATTTGTTAAGTTGTTGTCCACCTGCATCCATTTATCAGATCTTTTCGAACTCGTGAATTTCACTTCAATAAATACATATAGATTACTAGGTGCATTTATATACACTTATATATATATATATATATATATATATATATATATATATATATATATATATATATATATATATGTATATATATACACATTTATATTGTTCTCATTCAACATGTCTGGAAGGATCAAGATTAGTACTAAAGTAAAACCCAGAAATTAACAAAATTTGTAACTGTAGCAGAAGCAGAATATCCAAATTTTTTGGTTCTAAAAAAGTTTTTCGCAAAAAATACACAAATGGCAATTTGAAATAATGGAAGATTACCATTTTTCTAAAATTTTCAAACACACGCTTCTCTATTGACTTTATACTGACTTTATTCAAAATTCAAGAATTTACGAATGCAATTAACACAAAAAATGCATTAGCGTTAGGAGCGATTGTATTGCGTTAGGGCGCCTGTTGCGTTAGGGCGCCCCTATAGTGCGTTAGGGCGCTTTTTTCAATTTTTGGACATGGTGCGTTAGGGCGCCCAATATGTGCGTTAGGGCGCCCAGTGTGTGCGTTAGGGCGCCCACTCTATGCGTTATGAGGCGACTATTCCAATAGGAAACAACCGAATCTGTTTCTTTCATAGTACTTAATATACAGTTTAAAGTACAAGTAAAAGTTTTCGTTAGCTCAGCATAAGCTTACAACTTTAGCTTATTTCAAGCTAACAAAAAGCTGAATCGAAAAACGGACTTCAGATTCGTGTTCAGCGACCCAGAAAACCCCTATATACAGCTTTTCAGCAAAATCGGCGACAAAAAAGTTTTCGGTTTCCCTTGGTCCCTCCTTAGAAATCGAAAAGAATCGAATTTCGCGAAATCGAAAATTTTTGCGATATTTGAACTCAGCGTGGTCGAAAACATACCCATACCAAATTTCAGCTCATTTGGTCGAGTTTTAAGAACTTTGAGTGGTGGGGGGGGTAATCTGGAAAAGACCCCAGTAATCAATGTAAATTAATTGAAAATTATTTTTATTTCTGAATTTTTGTAAAACAATCACCATTATCGTGTCCCAAGTTGTAACCAAAGAATCAAGTCTAATTCAAAATCTAAGATTTCATGAATTTTCATGTTTCCATAAACTTATCATATTTTTTGCGCGTTTTTGTTTTGACACTCCACTATACAGATATATTTTAATTAATTAAAACTAATTTGTGCTTTCAAATTTCAGCAGTAAAATTTTCGTTTTAGGAGAACAGGCTATACATATATTCATTAATGCGGACCCCCTCTATTTAGACTTTTAAACTGTGCATTATGTTAACACTTTCATAATAGATCTTCATTCACAATAACACTTTATTATCGTGAAAACAATCAGGCGCCCTAACGCACTCTACAGGCGCCCTAACGCACTCACTGGGCGCCCTAACGCACATACTGGGCGCCCTAACGAAACAGGCGCCCTAACGCACCATTTGAGCGCCCTAACGCACCAAAATTAAAATGACCTAAGTTCACGGGCGCCCTAACGCAAAAATTTCTTCGGGTCCTGGGGGCACCGCCCCCAGACCCCGGTGTTTCCCACTTTGTCGTGGAATGCCAAGGTGCAAGGTCATCCCTCAATGTTACTCAATGTCATGTTATTTGTTAAGTTGTTGTCCACCTGCATCCATTTATCAGATCTTTTCGAACTCGTGAATTTCACTTCAATAAATACATATAGATTACTAGGTGCATTTATATACACTTATATATATATATATATATATATATATATATATATATATATATATATATATATATATATATATATATATATATATATGTATATATATACACATTTATATTGTTCTCATTCAACATGTCTGGAAGGATCAAGATTAGTACTAAAGTAAAACCCAGAAATTAACAAAATTTGTAACTGTAGCAGAAGCAGAATATCCAAATTTTTTGGTTCTAAAAAAGTTTTTCGCAAAAAATACACAAATGGCAATTTGAAATAATGGAAGATTACCATTTTTCTAAAATTTTCAAACACACGCTTCTCTATTGACTTTATACTGACTTTATTCAAAATTCAAGAATTTACGAATGCAATTAACACAAAAAATGCATTAGCGTTAGGAGCATTAGTTAGAATAGATATAACAGTTGCCATATTAACCTTTTAAAACATTTCCACAACGGATTTAATCCGTAATTTCGAAAAATCTCCAACTTCTGGGGGGCTTTGTTTGCTACCTTTCTTCACAATGATATTCCTAAATATGTCATAAATTTTTAATACTTTAATTAGTTTAACTAACATTGAAATATCGGAGTAATGTGTGTCAATATATAGTAGAAGCTCCATATGTGCGTCACCCTTTTTGTGCGATTTTGACTTTTTGACTTTCTCGATTTTTACCAACAGCTATGACTATCGGATAAAGCTGAAACTTTTTCTGATGGTTAACTAACATATTCTAAAGATATTTTATCATTTTTACGACCTATTTTGCTACACAACAATCTCTATGATTTTTTAATTAATAAAAATTTAGCCTTGACGCACTTTAAGGTCTATGTCCTAATGTGCGTCGCTAGTGTCCAAATGTGCGTCACCTGCTGTTTTTTTAATACGAAAAACATGATATTTGTTAGAAATTTTTTTTTTGGTTTGGGCTCACCCACTTGTAGGCACACGACGTGGCCCGTCAGTGGTGCTCTCCGCAGACCGCAGTCAAGAGGCGGAGAGACGAAGATCATGGACAGAAACATGATCCCCAAGCAGAACTACCATACGGTTATTTCAGTCACGCCCAAGGCAACAGCAGTCGTTTATCCGACTGCAGTTGCCCCCCGCTTGGTAATAGCAACTATGATGGCGGAAAGCTAATAGCCTGCTCGGACGGCAAAAGGGATAAAAAAAGGGCTGCAGAAGCGGAATCGTTTGGGGAGGCCGAGCTCTAAGATAGGATAGGTAGAAACATGCGGTCTGAGAGGCTCCAAATAAAAG
This sequence comes from Trissonchulus latispiculum, assembly GCA_030248195.1. Classification (NCBI taxonomy): domain Eukaryota; kingdom Metazoa; phylum Nematoda; class Enoplea; order Enoplida; family Ironidae; genus Trissonchulus; species Trissonchulus latispiculum. Next base: position 23,363 of record JASAND010005080.1, read on the forward strand.
TAAAGGTTTTGGCATCGGTGTTAAATATTTATGGTTGGAGTTTTTAAAAATTTTTGGAAAATGTAGAAATGGTTTGAAATTTTTAGGCTTTAGGTTTTAATCAAACTTTCAACCTACAGGAACTATAAACCGATGAAAAACAGTTGTTTTCCTCAGGTTGCAATGGAAACACAGGGGGACCTTTTTCACCCCCCATGCCCATCACAACCTGAGAATTCTAAATTAAACGTATCTACTTCAATTTAACTTAGTTAACTTAATGTAAAGAAATGGTGACAACTTAGCTGGCAATGGATCCTTTGAAAGTCCACAATCCTGGAAAATCCACAATTTGAAATTGATTTGTTGGACACAGGAGGGACCATGCACGCCTCCTGTGCCGTAGATCTTCTCTCTGAAACAAAAAGCAGAATTAAAATTATGTTCTTAAAACTTACTTAAAATGCAGCCACCTGCTGCAAAGCACCGGATCGCATCCGAGCATTTACTATCGTTAGAAATTTCACGTCCAAAATCAAAATCAGCATGTGTAATTTAGTTTTAGCAAGTTTCAACAAATATAAGCTTAAATTCAACAATTAAGAGGTCTCTAACCTGTGTGCCCTAGGCCTTCAACATATCGGAATTGAAGTGGAAAATTTTAAATTTGAAAATCCCAATAACCTTTGATTTTCTTCCATTACGTTGGAATTTGGGTTTTGACCATTTTAAAATTAATATTTTCCAGTAGAAAACTAACAAAAATCAAACTTTTATTTTCTGTATTAGTATTTTTGTCCTATCAAGAGCTGGAGTGACGCACTTTAGGGGGTTCTGACCTAAATTACGAAATAAAATTTAATAAATTTTAGAACTTGTTAATTTAAATAAAATTGCATATCACAAAATAGAGCACATGTTGAGGATTGAAATGATGGTTTAGACAACCAAATTGCTCCAGTACAGCACCTTTTATAGTCAAAAAACTAAATCTCGGACATGAGTGAAAATCCTTGTACGTGCACTGCAACACTTACCTACCATACTTTGGAGAAGATAAAGTCCCGCCTTGTTCACGTGACAGCGACGATTTTTACATCATTGGAGAGAGCTCGTCTCAAAGAATAACGTGATATAAAAAATGTCTTACTGTAATGCCGCGCCAAGAAAATTAGAGGACCTTGCAAATTTTTTGACGCACTTTAGAGGTAGACGCACATTTGGAGCTTCTACTATATATATATATATATATATATATATATATATATATATATATATATATATATATATATATATATATATATATATATATATATATATATATATATATATATATATATATATATATATATATATATATATATATAATTACTAAGTTCTACAACAGACGCCAAATAAAATCTCTTTAAACATTTCCATTACGGATTATTCTGTAATTTCGAAAAAATTCTTCGACTTCTGGGGGGCTGCGCCCCCCAGACCTCCCGCCGTGTATGTTGGACGCATCTATATTCTAGGTAGGAAATCCTGCAATCGTGCATTAGTTAAGCAACATCAGCTTTCTAAATAGTCTAAATAGCTTCGCACTAAAGAAATTATCGAAATTTTCATAAATAAAACCATTTTTGCACTAAAAAACACGCTAAAACAAGAATTCTGCCTGGACGCAAAATTTCTTAACGGGACGCAACTTAAATTTAGCGGGACGCAAGGTTGACGCAAATCCGAAAACCAAAAAAAACCTGATACAAACACCTACTGTGATTTTAGCTGTATAATGGATCTGAACAAAATTAAGTAAGCATGCTCAAACATGACTTATCTTCGAAATGACGTGTCTTCGGGGATGCGCCTGGCAGTGTTTTGGCATTGAGCACAGGAGATCGCTACCTCCGCGATCTCCCCATCGTGCGAATTGCTTTGTATTGTAGGGAATATACATATCCCCTTACAAATATCCATGTTATGTGTGTACGCTCATTGCAGCCTTTTCGCCTAGCTAGTCACTGGCTTGACGCCACGTGTTAGACTAGTTAGTCGAGAAGGCTGCAATGAGCGTACACACATAACATGGATATTTGTAAGGGGATATGTATATTCCCTACAGTATTGTAATATTCCTTTTGATCCAGTCCGGCTTTGAAGTTGTTTGAATTGCTTTCAAATTTAGCTGTCATCCAATCAAACTAATAAGAAAACTTGAGAACAAGAAAAAATTGTCAATAACTTTAATATGTAAGGCAAAAGCAGAAGGTGTGGCTTTGTTCTACATTTTTCAAAAAGGTTAAAACATATCAGTGGAAAACTACAGCAAACAGGCAACAAAAAGGATTAAAGCTTCACTTTATTGCGTTGCGCAAAGGCTGCTCCGGTCAGAATGCGCGATATCTCTGAAAATTTATTGCCCAAAATCGGCAAGTCGAATTAAAAATGGAAAGAGATGTCTGTGCTGTGCAGCGTAGAATGTCATTACTAAAATGAAAGAACCCAAGCTGTCAACTACTTTCAAATAAATTTTGTGGTCACTGCTGTACATCTCTAATCTCTATATATTTTATTTAGCGTTACAACGAAATTTAATCAGATAATTAGATCTTGGATCGAGAGTTGGTATATCTGCAGTGGCCAATTTTAAAACTAAACAATTTACTACAATCTACGAAATATGCATAGTAATTATATATAACAATTATCGCTGTAATTAACAACTAATTAACATAAAAATATCCATTTATTAAACAAAACCCATCATGACGCATATATAATGAAAGCTATTGATGGGATAATTATTTTTCATTCGTTTGTATTCGACACTCGGGACTCGGCTACATGATGGCTGCGTGACTACGTTGCGCATCATCTCTATCTGACACTTTACTTCATGGTAGAAGGTGTATATGTCAACAAATTTGTGGCAAATAACCGGTGTGTACTAGGGGGGGGGGCTCCTCCTGACTTGTCTCAGAATTTTGACTGAAAAATTTGTGAATAACATCCAATGTCCACAATATGGATATCAATCGAATGCTAACGCCAACATGAACAAGCTTGTAATAGAACTAAGACTAGACAACACGCACTTTTCAGAATCGACTCCCGAACCTTCAGAACCTCCGGCAAACACTTAAAATTAGATAGCAGAATTATGAAATCTCTTGAAAAATTAAAAACTAAAACCCCCAAGAACCCCGATCAAAAGTTTGAAACTACAGCCATGCAGTCGTGGGGAAAGAAAATGAAAGAAAATGAGAAATTGTCTTTAAATAAAGAAAAAATGTTCCTTTAATTTCATAATTTGATTAATGGCTTCATGCTGTGCTAAGTCTAACTATTGGCAACACTTGCACTTTTCACCTATGTTGTGTGTACACATTTTCGCCTTTTAACACATTGTTTATATCATTGACGCTGACAGCTGCCAAATCTTAGCTTGCGCTATTGAATTTTTCTTCTTTCCCAATAAAAAGAAAAAGAAAATAAAATTTAAAGAAATTTTTGTCCCCTTAAGGTGGTGATTCCTTTTGGGCACATATTGTTGATTGACGGTTCAAATCAAGATGAAATTTGATGAAACTTTCCAAAATAAGTTCTTTTAGCGTTCTAACACCCTCCGCGCAATCCCGATTCAAGAATTCGAGATTTCCAGTCAGAGTGGTTTTTCCCAATTTCTGAAGGTTTGGCAGCAACTATAGTTATGCCTATATTCATTCGAAAGATCTCATTGAGCTTCACATTTATGCTTTTTAAAGCAAGTTTCTAGCCTTTCTCTACCGTGAGATATGGCCGATTTTCTTGTTTTGGTGTCGAAAACTTGCCATTTTTGCAGAAATCAAATAATCGAACATTTCTTGAACTACGCAAGCCGTAAAATCAAATTAAGGGCGTCGATCTGAAGGTCTCACAGGGACAAATTATCCGACGCATGATCCTCTTCCAACTGCTATCCTGTAGGCTGCTATCATAAAAAATGTAGTTTTTGCAAAAACACGACCAATTTTTTTTCCAAAGATTGTGGAGCATTCACCATGCAAGCTGGAGGGCTGCTACTGAACAAATGTGTTCTGCATAAATATACCCAGGGACGATTTTTTAGTTGCCCCCATAGCTGCTTTCAAGCTAAAGTAATCGCTTGACAAATTTGGAAAAAGTAGGCAAAATACAGGTTACGCACACATTTCAGCTTACTTCTTTATAACGAAGAGCGATTTCACAATAAATAAAAAATTGTCCCCAGCTATTTGGTGGAGGTATCGAATAATATAACCGGTGTCTCGCGAAAAATTTACTTGAGTCTGCAAAAATTCTGGAAAATTATACTTCTTCTAAAATATGTTAAAAATATTTTAGAAAAGCAACATTAGTTTCGTGGCAAGCATTAAAAAGAGAAAATGTCAAGCTACATTTTGATATAAAAATGGCGTCTTAACTCCAAGTAATGAATAAGTAATAATGGTGCAAACTTTATGTGACCAAAGGGAATCACCACCTTAAATAACGGCTTAGCTGTAAATATATGTAGTTGCAGATCAAATCTCATCGAGAAAAATTAAGAACCCCATTAAAATGAAACTACATAATATGGTAATATATTAAATCTCTACAAAAATTAAGAACCCCTAAAACCCGAAGAGCCCTATGAAAATAAAGTTGGAATCTTTTGCGTCCCCCCCAGCCCTAACTTTTGATTTTTTTGACCAATATATATCTTTGAAATTTGGCGTGGGTGCATACTGGAGGCTGATGAATTCAAAAATTCAAAAATTTTGAAATTTTTAAAAAATTTAAATTTTAGTTTGGCAAGGGGAACCAAACAATTTTATGAAAATATTTTGGTGAAAACTTGCATACAGGGTTTTTTGGGGCGCTGAGTAAGAATCTGAAATCCGTTTTTCGATTCAGCTTTTCATTAGCTCAGTATAAGCTAAAGTTGTAAGAAAAAGTATTTGGACATACCCGACGATCTGTTACCTATTTCCGGAGCTACATCAATTATTTTGATAGGGCATCTTGTAATACAGCATTGAAACACATAAAAATGTTCATACATGATTGTTGCCAATAATACAATTATTAGGCAATACATAGATATCGTAACATAAACTATATGAGTAGTGCATGCGACCTCTACCAGACTCAATTCTCACACCCGCGGCTCATCAGTGGAGGAGTGTGGAATTCAGTTTTTTAATATACTTTTACAAAATCCCCCAAAAATATATACCAAAATTAGTTTCGCCGCCGGTCGCCTCAAACTAGTGAAAGTTAATTGACACATAAAATTGAAACAAGAATTGTGCGACAACATAAAAAACCTAAACAAAAACGTCTATTTAGAAATGTGTATCCAAGAATGAATGGTGAAATGTCTAAAAGGTTATTAAAATTGTTGTGTTTACATGACTTCAAAAAGTAGCGTTTTAAGCTTCGTGTTTTATAATTCTTTTGTTTAACTTCAGATACACTTCTCTAGAAATTTTTAAAATTGTAAGCTTATACTGAGCTAACGAAAAGCTGAATCGAAAAACGGATTTCAGATTATTTTAAGATTTTTGAATTCATCAGCCTCTAGTATGCAGCCACACCAAATGTCAAAGTTATTGGTCAAAAAATCCAAAGTTAGGGCTGGGGGGAAAGCGCAAAAGATCCTAAAGTTGCAAGACAAACAATTAGTAGATCAGAACGCAGTAAAAAGTGACTTTTATCTTGAGAAGAGATCAATACAGCGGTCTAAGAACTATCCCGCTGGTTTAATTGTAGGAAAATAATGGTCAAATAACTAATCAAATGATATGCAACATGATAGGTAGTCTTAAGATTTGATAATTTGTTACTACAGTTGTCAATTAGCAGCGGTAGTAACTAGGCATATACTAAATTAATCGTATTTGCAACACTTGAAAGTATAACTAGACTGGCCAATTCTATAAAAAATCAGCTATGGGAAACAAATATTTCATGGGATATTTCACGACACAGGCAACCCTCTTCCTTAGCTCGTACCCAAAACAAAATAAGTCACGCATTTACTAAATCATTTTCTATTATATATGCACCAAAAGCACTAAGTTAATTTATTTTCGTATAGTCCTTTGTATCTTCCCATGCCCAATCGTTCTCTTTCTTCAACGGTGCAGAGCCAACTTGGAAGTCTTTTATAATCGTTCAGACCAAAAATGTTAGGATAATTAAGTCTAGGCTCTTCAGGTTTGAAAGGGTTTAGACTTTTCAGCCTTGTAATCAGTATCTCCTTCTCGATATCTTTCACATCACGATATTTATCCAAATACCTAAAAATACAAAACAATTCGAAGAAATTAAGGCACTGACGTAAATTATCTAGAAGCTGAACAACACAACAGACAACTACCTGCAGGCGTGCACAAATACTATACACACTACAGTGAAAGCCAAAATGATACATGGTAAAGAAATCTTTCAAATTAGTGGTCACATGGGAATGCAGAGTAGTAGCTCAATACTGGCGCATTGAAAAATGTGGAAGTTGACACTTCGGTGGTGACTGAATTGGGAGTAGTTCATTTTAGGATTAGCTTAAAAAAACCGCGTGTACAAGCCCTTGAAATTACAATCGCTATGTCTGACAATCCATTTTAAACTGCCAAAACATATTAAATTACAAAGTTGCTATTATTAGTTAAACGTTTAGTTTTATATACATATGCGGGCAGACAGGCTAGCCTACATACAATGAAGCACAAATAGTTCTTGAGAATAAGAAAATTTTGGATGCGAGAGGACTGGAGGAGCAGCCTCCCAGATTTTGTTGTTGTTGTTCCAGAAATACACGCTCTTAATCAAAGAAAATAAAAATGATCTGTTTGTGGCAGCAACGAATATAACTTAAAACGTTTGCATTCTATGACGTGGCCCAAGACGTAAAAACGTTGCTTAAGAGTTGGTAAGCTGACAAACATAGAGGAAAATGACTGATCCGTAAACCTAATAGAATTGTCAAACTAATGAACTATAAAATGCTTTACGTACTCATTAAAAGCTTCGAGCTTTGGATGTTCTTTCTGGTCCGGCAAATATGGTTCGGGATGTTCATACTCGTAGTACGGCGACTCCATATCTAAAAATGAATATCACAAGTACTGGGCTTCTGCTGGGCAATTTTGACAAAACAGGATTTTTTCTTGCATAAAGGAAAAATTAGGAATTTTCGAAGGTAAAAATAGGAAAATATATAGGAATTCAAAGAAGCTTAATGGGCAAATCAGTATTGAATTCAAGGACGGGGCGAGGGGGCGAAATCGGAGGCCAAAGACAATTTTAATTCCATGTATGAATGCGGGTATTAATATTTCCAAAAAATTTATACAAACGGCTCTACTTTATACAAACATAAAAATACCAGTTTGCAGTTGAAAATGAACTTCCGTTTGGTCTAGCCCCTTCCGAAATTTTTTTCTGGCTACGCTAGTGATTGAATCTGCTAATGTTAAGACATATTTGACAACATAAGGCTAATAACATTTTAGGTCACCTCTAATTTGATTGTCAGTCGTCTCGTCACCCCCCCTTTCTTCGCCAAGAAAAATTTAAGTAGACCACAGTAAAAGCTCCAATGACTTTTGTCCCATTCATCACTGGCTATCAGGGTTGGATTTTAACAAAAATCATTCCGAAAATAAAAAGTTTTTTCGTTTGCATAATTGTTTTCCGGTATACGTTAAAACAAGAAAAACGGCAACAAGTAAATTTTAAAATTTTAAAACGTATATTTGAGCTACAAATAATGAATCAAGGCCATATAAAAATACAGAATTTTTCAGAAAGAAATCTATTATTTCTAAAAAATTTCTTGTTCAGGGTATATTAACCATCTTCCACAGGGAACTCCTCACCCTCGATCATGCTCAACCAGTTTGAAACTGCATAAAAATAATTTAGATTTAAACAGCAAAACGAAAGCTAGACGTTAATAAGTGAAAATCTGCTCCAGTTTCTGCAGCACTCAACATTCTTGCTTTCGCTCAAACCCAAATAGCGCTTAGTCAACAGTTCGTAGCTGTGCAGAACTGAACGAAGCAATTTATAATTTAAACCCAACGCAAGACTTAGCATGGGGCAATTTGCATGCGACAATGAGCACAATCCGAAGCCTAAAAACTTTTCACGGTGGACCCTTCCAATTTGAATCCAAGCTGTAGTGAACGTTTAGATCTTTCGCGCTACAACACAAAGTCTGATGGGAATAAATCTAAATCGTTTTAAGCCATATCAGACTGAGAATAAAACAACAAATCTCAAGTTTTCAATTTTTTCATGAACGCAAAAGCTCAGGGGAGAACTATAAGGAAAAATCATTATAGCAGAAAAGTGGACTTCATAAAACAATGACATAGCAGATAACTACAACGCTTACAGACAAAATACGTATGTTAATTTACCTAGTCTGTGATGAAAACAATTATTACAGGAGAGATCCCATTCTGCTTGAAAAAAGGCCAAGCCAGCAGGAGTGATGAAATCTTGTAATGCTTTATAGAAATCCGCAGTGCTAAACGAGCGGTGAGAAAGGCTGTTGCTGAAAAAATGAAACAATAATTGCTAAAGTTTACGACAGCCAACCTTGATTAGATATGTGCCAAAGTGAAGCGTTGCAATTGCTATATACGTATATTGCACTTAGCTATGCAATCGGATGAAGTTCATTGGATGTTATACAAAAGTTGCCCCTGTGGCTGTGTAATTGCAGTGCACAGGAGTGCCAAATTCTGAGAAGTACGTTCACCATTTCCTAGACACGCAATAAGCAACTGACAGAATCAATGCTCCAGATTAACTGAAATTGTAGTAACCTAGTCGGAAGTCTTACCAAGGCAAGGATTGCTGAAAGCGTTTCGTAAGAGAAGGTTCCAATACAGCGTTCTGCTTGAATAGGATGAATGTCATACGATGCCAGCCCGTTCCTCGAGGAGGCAATGGCTGTAGATAATCCACTAGAATATTACCACTGCTGATATCATTGCCCTGAATATTCGTTCTAAACAAACATTATACGAGTGTGAAGCAATTTCAGTTACAAACAGTAAATTGAGACAGGACAGGCAAAAATGCGAACAGGAGTCAGATTAGATCAGAAGATCAGAAGAAGAAAGCCTAAAAGTGTATGCCGAACGCTTATGTAAAAATTCTTGACATAACTAGAGACTACAGGAAGCATTAACTTTGCAGGTTGCCAGATCAATTAAATCAAGTCTAACGTCGTTATTTGACGAAAACAGTTGAACATTACAATACGAAACCTGAAGATACGTACACTAGCCAGTGGCATACGTCCCTGTTTTCTTCAAAAATATTTCCATCAGGGTTGACAAACAGTAAGGTCCACAGACTCTCAGGTGATGCTTCAAAACTCACATCAGGCTCAGTTGTTGTCTGAAATATATATCCGAATATTACATTTTCGTTCGAGAAGCACTAAGCACTGTATTAAAAAATTTAGAAATGATATAGTATTTAAATTTAAAATAACTACATAAATCTCGAATTGGGGAAGGGGCATAACCCAAGGCCTAACCTTTACATGGCAAGTAAATACATATTATCAGGGTTTATTTAGCTATTTTTGTTTCGACAATCCCGGGCTGCTACCAACCTCGGGGACTAATGTGAAAATAGGAAAGTAGAAAAATTTCTAAAAATATGCGTAATTAGATTTTTCTTGGAAAAGACGAATGAATGAAGTTGAAGGGGAAAGATGTGGAAGGAGGGCGCCTTCACTTCACTCCATCGCCCACGTCCCCAATGCCCATAGCTCTACCACCCACCTCCCCACTCCCCATAAATTCCAGCTTCGCCATGATCCTAACCCAAATAATTGCACCTTCACTTTAGCGGATTTTAAAAGGTATTTTCGCTATTCAGCTTAAGAACAACTAAGATTACTCAGTTCTTAGCGATGTTTTGCACGAAAAATACGTATTGCAGCCGATAGAAGCCCCAATGAAGCTCGCCCCACTAAAATCAGGCTAAACCTGATTAAGAGATGTTGAAACCAGGCTTAAAAGATTATGAAATTACTGCTAAACCGAAAAGTTTAAGAATCAAATATCTCTTTACAATTCTGATTCTGAGCATTTTGGCTAAGGACGGGCTTTTTGGCCACCCCCAACCGAGAGACAAGAAATTTTTGAGGGAAGGGAGTGAAAATTGTACCAAAATATGCTAAAAACCGAGCTAGCTTTCTAGCGTGCACTGTAAAACTTAGGCTAGCACAAAAAACATGCAGATTTCGAAGTCAGAACAACAAAATTTGAGACAATATTCCGGCGAAGCTGGAAAATTTTTGGAAAGCAGACCGCAAGCGCTTTTTCAGGACAAATTGGCATCAAACTCGGTACCCACAAGTTTGGGGTGGACGAGTTTTTGGGGGCGTAAGGTTATTTAAAGCGATCCACCCTCCCCCACTGGAGCAATCCCAGCAATTTGCTTAAATGTCTACTGTGCCATGCTTAAAATTTCGAGTACGTATTCATCTAAGCCGTAACTTGTTTGACAATTTGACCATATCTGTTAGGTTCTGGGTCTCGTGGATAGCTAAAACCGTGCATATCCACTACAGATGAACTGAGCCACGACTCCGAAACCGGAGCCTGAAAACTGAGGAGTCCAACCAAACCAAACATTTCCAAAATGTTTAAAGAATCAGGTGCTTAAGGTTAAGCTTTGCTTCTGACTGCTATAAACTCAGATATGCACAGGGCTTTTTTGAAAACAGAACCTGGTCCAAAATTGCTTTTTAAAAATATGTTGTTCTCAAAGTTAAAACGTCAAAGTATTTCCAAAAGTTTCTTAAAAATGCAAAAAATGAACAAAAATTAGCACTTTAAAGTTTCTGCCTACTGAGCAAAACTGTGCTTGTGCCTGGGCCTCCTCGTGTGGGAAATCCTGACCGTCGCCAAAGCTGAAGCGGATAGGCTTTGGTGGCACGACAGTGTCTGAAGGATTTCCCCGGCGCACCTGGGAACATTCGGCACCATGCACTGTGGTAGATCGGGCAGGTGGTTCCTCTGTTCCGTGGTGTCCCCCGGTTCATCTTCCCTGAATTCCTACCTCTTCACGGTGGTGTCGGCGTGAGGAGTACGTATGTGTAGCTGCGGAACCGATCCCGACTTCCCTCCCCAGGGCCAATCCCAAGGTGTGGACCCCGTGCTGAAGGGATGAATGGCGGCGTGATGCCGTTCTAAACGGGTGTCAGTTGTGTTGCGTTTAGGGCCGTGCGGGGCAACGTGACGTTTGAGATGCTACCCCCGCGTATACCATGCTGTATAGAAAACCTTAACCATTCTACTGACAACTTTGTCACCCACGACCCCCCTGGGCCTCTAAATTTCAGTGGATTTTCTTATGCAACAAGCCGCGTCTTTCTAGCTTGTTCCCTGAGCCCTGTAGCCGTGATTCAAAATTGGCCTTTTTGGCCATCTTAGCGGTCAGGCCACCTTTGGCCGGCCGCACAGGTGGCCGGCCGGGTCGGGCAGCGGAAAATTGTCCAAAAGGGTACATTAACACACATATATACTACTCTCAGAAAAACCAAAATTCACCGGTTGAAAATGACCAGATCGTTCAGTTTGTGAGTTAGACTAAAAGTGCTTCCCTAAGCGTAACTTACACGGAAAAAACAAACGGACCTAATTTGTCCGGAATCGAAAATTTTCAAAGTTGAAAATTTTGACCAAAACTTTGTTTGTACTCGTCGTGCTGACTCCAACGATACCAAATTTCGTCGAGTATTTAGCTGGCACGGTGCTCGAACGGGTCTCTAATGTATCTTTCAAATTAACTTTGGCACACCGTGTAATGAATCTACATAAAATTTGCTGATTTTTTGATGCAGGCTTATAGCGAAAATTCAATGGAACTAGCGTTAACGTGAAATTTTGATGAAATAATCTTAAGCTAAAATAATTCAACGTAAATATGCTCTTACCAACACAATTTGTGGAAAATTCTGCGTATATTCTATTTTCTACGTAAACTCATTTTGGTTTTCCGTAGAGTTTTAAATTCACGTTAAACTTGACGTAAATATTCGAAATTATACGTGTACTTAATTGAATCAACTGATCGTTTTAAAATTTCCTTAAATTAACGGAAACTTTATCTATAAAATTTGTTTCAGGGAACGCGGATGTTGAAGGGACTGACATGTTGATATGCTGCAAAGAAATGAAGTGCCTATTTGACACAAACAGATGTCATTAATACTTATTTATACCTTGTGACATTATGTCTATGCATACCTGTGTCTGTGTGTGTAGTGACTGCGAATAAAAAGAAACCCATTTATTTATGTCTGGTATAGTGCCGTTTGAGACAGTGAATATGTGGAAGTCATATTGGATTTTCAGGCAAATCTGATTTGCCTGAACATTCATTTCAGTCAAACTGGATTTGACCTTCAAATTGAATCTACCATTGTTTGAAGCCATAAAAATCCAGTTTGACTGAACTGAATTGAGTCAAATCCAATTTGACGTTTTCTGTTTCAGTCAAACCGTAGTTCAATGTGAATGTTAATCTTTACGGCAGAGATTATTAAATTTCGACTTGATTTCTACAACGGCTCTATAGAATCAAAGGAAATTGCCGCCTATAATAAACACGATTATTTTTGTATATACTTTTGCGTTTTCCTTTGATCTTTGCAGTTAGAACCGCTTTACAGATCGAAGGAAGCATTTTCAGGTGTTCATACAAGAAGAAAAAATTCTCAGCATCATCGATTCTACCAGAAAACCATAAAAAAATTTAAAAAATTCAAGTTTTCTAGCTTTGGAAAAGCTTTCTAACACCCACTCAAGCGTTAAATTTACTGGAAGTAGAAATCCGGTCTATAAAGAGGAGACTATCAATTATAAATTTAAATTTGAGATTTGGCTTTAGCTTTGTATTAATAATAAAAGGTCAACAATCTCTTTGCACTAAAGATTAACATTCACATTGAATTTCGGTTTGACTGAAACAGAAAACGTCAAATTGGATTTGACTCAATTCAGTTCAGTCAAACTGGACTTTTATGACTTTAAACAATGGGAGATTCAATCGGAAGGTCAAATCCAGTTTGACTGAAATGAATGTTCAGACAAATCAGATTTGTCTGAAAATCCAATTTGACTTCCACAAATATACATTCAGACAGGTGACCTTTCATTATGACACCTTTTTATCTTCCGTCAGCCTAAACTGAAACTAAACTACCGTAGTCTTTATGTTAAATTCCTTTAAATACTAAAGGGAGACGCACCCACCTGTGCGTAACATTCGCAAAACTAAACCGATTTAGTTAAAATTTCTTATGGGTGCATTGAATACATTTCTGATCGATCTGCAGCAAAATTTTTAAATTTTAAAAATTTTAAGTTTTCTAAGGAACCAAAACATGTTTTGTCTCCAATTCTGTTACAAAGTTGCATACATGTGTTTTCTGGGCTGCTAACATGGCATGGCTAACAAATTTCCTGGAGTGTCGAGCAGAGCCGACCATATTTTCTGGGAAGTCGAGCCAAGTGGAACAATTTCCATGTCCAGTCGAGCCGAGCCGACCACATTTTCTTTAAAGTCGAGCCGAGCATGACAGTTTCCATGTCCAGTCGAGCCGAGCCGACCATATTTTCTGGGAAGTCGAGCCGAGCTGATCAATTTCCATGTCCAGTCGAGCAGAGCCGACCACGTTTTCTGGGAAGTCGAGCCGAGCATGACAGTTTCCAAGCCCAGTCGAGCCGAGCTGACCATATTTTCTGGGAAGTCGAGCCGAGCGGATCAATTTCCATGTCCAGTCGAGCCGACCACATTTTCTGGGAAGTCGAGCCGAGCATGACAGTTTCCATGCCCAGTCGAGCCGAGCCGACCATATTTTCTGGGAAGTCGAGCCGAGCATGACAGTTTCCATGCCCAAGTCGAGCCGAGCCGACCATATTTTCTGGGAAGTCGAGCCGAGCATGACAGTTTCCATGCCCAGTCGAGCCGAGCCGACCACATTTTCTGGGAAGTCGAGCCGAGCATGACAGTTTCCATGTCCAGTCGAGCCGAGTTGACCATATTTTCTGGGAAGTCGAGCCGAGCATGACAGTTTCCATGTCCAGTCGAGCCGACAATATTTTCTGGGAAGTCGAGCCGAGCTGATCTCAATTTCTATGTCCAGTCGACTCTAATGCGTGCGTATGAAATTGTTGCATGTTGCAATAACAACTAGAATTTTTAACGTAAAATGTTTTGGAGAAGTTCTTTATTCTCAGTTTTCACGTAAAATAAAAATGTTGTAACCTTGTGTAATAATTATTCTGCGTAAAAATTTTCCAATATACGTAAAATCAAAGGTTGCCGTAGGTTTTTGCGTAAAGAACGCTTCAAATAGGAAGTTTACGTAAAAGTCGTCGTCGTTCACGATATATACGTAAAACTTTATTTATTGTATGTGAAAAGTTAGTTCGGCAAAAATTTCAACGTAAACTTTACGTAAACGTTGATTGGATTAAATGCGGCTAACCAATTATCTCAGAAAAATCAGTAAGTTTTACGTAGATTCATTACACGGTGTGCCAAAGTTAATTTGAAAGATACATAAGGGCCGCGCCGAGCATTTTCACCCATTATTATAGGAGGTCGCTATCGCACCCCCTATAAAACAATTCCTTTACACTTATTTACCATATTTGTTAATTTATACCATTATAGTTGAAACTAGGGACACAGTACTGCTACGTAGTCAATTACTACAGACATTAACCAATTGGGGGTACGAGGGGCTGAACCTTCCAGAAATTGAATTTTGTGCAAGTTTACATTTTTCGACCTCGGAAAATAAAGTTTATGCTCTTTTTATCTTCCCATTTAGCCTTTTTAAGTATATATTCTTTTATTAAACATTTTTGTTCTTTTGTTGAAAAAGTGTATTCCGAAGAACACATTTTGAAACAAAAACTCTGTGTATGCACTAGAGATGCACCGAGGCCGCCACTACCGGGGCCGGGGCCGGGACCGGGGCCTGGAAATTGGGGGACCAAATCAAAAATTTTTAAAAATTTTCTGGAAAATTTAAATTTTGCAGTAATTTTTGATATACAAACGTTACTATCCTTGTTTTAATTAATATCAGCGTGAAAACAAACGATTTGTAACACTTTTTGACTTTCGAAAATTCAAAATTTTGGTCAAAAAATGTCAAAAATAATTTTTGGCCCCGGTCGGTACCGGGGCCTGACCACCGGGGCCGGGGCCGGAGCCGGGGCCTGGCCCCGGTGCCGGGACCAGGCCCCGGTGCATCCCTAGTATGTACATAGTTACCATTGATGTTTCCATCGAAATCAGGAAAAACTAACGATTTAAAGTCAGGGTATTTTTTCCGGGGGCGGGCGGGTGGCCGAACCCCGAAATCGCCCCCTCCCGGAATTTTTTGGGAGCCCAAATTTTTGGCTCATTTTTGCAGGCCGGCAAGCACCCCCCCCCCCCCGCCGAAAAAATCCCTTAAAATACCCTGAAAGTTAGTGTTGACATTCAAAAGTCCAAAATTCTTTGGCAAAAACCAAAAATTTTCCGACAACTACTCATGCTGGAATCAGATTATTGCAGTCGAGAGCGGGGCCTGGGCACTTGTGCAATCCCTGATAGTCACGGGAATGTCGTCAGATGATCCGATTTGTGTCCATGTATAATGATATAACTGAAAGAAAAATGACACTGCAGCACCTCCACACACACCTCAGGTTACTCATCTCTCTGCATTTCAGCTTACTTCAGCAGGTAATATGTCATTCCCGTAGAATACTTCAGAGCAATTTTGCGAATCACTTGCACAATTGTACCGCACTTTCAACCGGATAATGGGAAAAAAATAACAATCAGGGTGAAATAAATCCTGAAAAAGTCCATAGTGCTTGGCAATGCCACAGACAACTTCAGGCAGTCTGTCTGTCTGATTTTCTACTTCAATTTCTGCAGGGTCAAGTTCCACTAAAACAAATAAAATCAGTAAAACTCTTATTGTTATTATTAGTATTATAGCAAAACAATTAATACAAGAAACAAAAATGCTCCTCTGGAGCATGAAAAAAGTAATATGGGTGATGGTGAGGTTGCAAAATCAAGAGAGGTCTAGTCTTTAAAATGCTTAATATGGGGCTAGGTTCAAAAATAGAAGAGGACTAGACTAGGTTGTCTGACATTTTTTTAGTGGGGAGGGGGGAGGGGGGGCCCCACTTTTCGGTTCCCCCCCCCACTTTTCGGCAAGCCCCCACCCACTTTTTGGGGGTCGCCCAAAGCCAAAAGTGTCAAAAAACTAGGTTTTTGAGGTCAAATTTTTAAAACTTTTCTCAATTTTTAGCTAATGTATGGACTTATAGGCTAATTTTAAGCTAAAAACAGCGATTTTTTTGCGTTTTTACCTTAAAAATGCTAATTTTTCGCTAAAAATTTCGGTATATTTTACCTTTGGCTCGCCCCCCCACATTTCGGAAGCCCCTCCCCCACTTTCAAAACCCTAAAAAATGCCAGGGTTGTGAGCGAATTAATATGGGCACAGCTTCGCCGAACCCATATTCACGGTTTATAAGTGTATATCAGTATGCATATCCATCCACGGTACGTTGAGTTTATAGTGAAATGCATAAATAATCTACTGCTACGTATTCGAGCTTTAATCGAACTTTTATTTTAGCAAACTTTTTCTTCGAGAAACGTTTTATACTAACCAGTGCGTTTTATTCATTTATTCAGAAAATTTATATTTCAAGAATAATCTTAGGACTCTGACCTTCTATTTCCTCCCTACATGAACCAATAGCTTTAGCCTCATGTCCTTAGATCTCTTCTCATTGCGTGCCGCAGTTCAACCCGACCAAATGATGATAATTTACGCACATATATACGTATTCCTAGCTAGTCTACAGAGTACGTATATGCAAACAACTGTATTCAATGAGTACGTATATATTCAACTTCCTAAATTTCTGTATTTTTGGCATTTTTGGCACATTTTATTCCCCTCCCACTTTTCTACCCCCTCCCCCCACTAGTGGGGGGGCGTCCCCCCACTTATTTTTGCCTAAAATAAACCCAGCTCTGTATGCGACAAAAGCTAAGACGAAGCGTGAAATCCCGCGAATATGGGTTGTTCGGCGAAGCTGTGCCCATATTAAGCATTTTAAAGACTAGTCCTCTCTTGATTTTGCAACCTCACCATCACCCATATTACTTTTTTCATGTTCCAGAGGAGCATTTTTGTTTCTTGTCCTTCTGTCCTTTTAAAGATTCTCTTCCAAGCGTCTAATGCATCATGGCACTACGCCATTTGTGTAAGCATATAAACTATACACAACCTACCCCTACCGGGTAGGTAATTTGCCTACCGGGTAATTCATACTTGGAATAATTTACCTCAAAGAGTAGTTGATGCCGACACCTTATTTTCCTTTAAAAGAGCATTAAAGGAAACCTTGTTTGATGTTAGGCATAATACGTAATGTTGCACTATTCTTTACTTTGTCCTTTTGCTTGTTAAATTCTTAATAATAATAATAACAAGCTAAGTGGCATGAATGGGTTGCCGCTGTCATTTTTCCTCTTATAAACAAGAAATTTTCCGTGTCTAGTACCACGAAATCCGTAGATTTTCCGGAAATTTCGATTTCAGTTTCGAAATCAGCGTGGTCGAATTACCCTATGATCAACTTTTTAGAGAAATCGGAGACAAAAAATTTTTTGGTCCAAAATCCGGGTTTTCGGGAATTCCCGGATTTTCAGTTTTTCGGCCATAACTTTCGCTAGGCGCATTTTCGGAAAATATCGCAGGAAGGAAAGTTGTTCAGCTCGACGAGCTCTTTCATTTGAGTACCATGTCGACCACTTTCGGAAAAAAATTTCAAAATCCGGAATTTTCCGGGTCCAATATCTCGAAATCCGTAAATTTTCCGGAAATTTCGATTTCAGTTTCGAAATCAGCGTGGTCGAATTACCCTATGATCAACTTTTCATCAAAATCGGAGACAAAAAATTTTTCCGCTCAAAATCCGGGTTTTCGGGAATTCCCGGATTTTTAGTTTTTCGGCCATAACTTTCGCTAGGCACATTTCCGGTAAATGTCGCAAGAAGGAAAGTTGTTCAGCTCGACGAGCTCATTCATTTGAGTACCATATCGATCACTTTCGGAAAAATTTTTCAAAATCCGGAATTTTCCGGGTCCAATATCTCGAAATCCGTAAAATTTCCGGAAATTTCGATTTCAGTTTCGAAATCAGGGTGGTCGAGTTACCCTATGACCAACTTTTAAGCAAAATCGGAGACAAAACATTTTTACGTTTCCCTTGGTCCCCCCTTACCATTCTAAAAAATTCCGGGTACCGCAATTTCCGGAATCCGGGAAGTACCGAACTGCCCGCGCTTCCGGGAGCACTTTAGGTCACCCCCAACTCCCACTGCAAATTTCAGCCGGATCGGTCCAGCCAATCAAAAGTTAGAGGGGGGGGGACAAGAATCCGGAGAATAATAAATAATAAAGAAATAACGGACATACCCAAGTTAAAGGGTTGCCTTTTTGTTGAAAAAGCGGCAACCCAATAATAATAACCTGCAAATCAGGCTCAGTAAGCCATGACAGCAGTGATCCAGTCAACAACAATTTCAGCCATTTAAATATAAGCGCTGACTAAACACATATTTTTTGAGTGCCATTCGAAGAAAACGAACGGTAACTCTAAATCAGGTTCATTTATTCCATTATTTGACCAATCCTACCGTACCAATAACTGTGAACAAAAACTCAAAATAACAAAAGTTTATTAACAGATTGAACCAAACATACTTACTTAGGTTACTTAGGGGCGGGACAGTCGATCCATTTGCATGGTTCAACTCCAGCAGGATAGGATCATCCCACTGTGATGCCTCTGGTTTGAGGCTTTGCGTCCCGATATTCAGGGGTATCCGTTTTCAGGTCCACAAGGTATCATTGGCATCAATTAGTCGGCCGGGGGGGGGGGGGGGGGGTTTACACGCAACTCAGTTTGCATACATACATTACATACAGATACATTTACAAAACAATAGTTACAATGCAAAACACGACAATTTGTACAATAGCCACGACACCACTAACAACGACTACAATTAAGTACAAAGGCTGAAAGAGCTAATTGTTGAGTATTACTCCACAAACAGTTTCTAGGTTGTGGATACCCCAGGGGCCGATGTTATCAAAGCCCAAACCCGGGTTAAGGGGGGTGGGTCGCTTTTTGGCCGATTTTTCGACCATCTCCGATTTTGCTCATTTTCACATATTTTGTAGTCCCCATGGGTCCCCAAAACAAGACATGTGCGTTTTGCGTAATATTGTTTCTATCGTGCTGTAGAGCCCTTCAAAGGTGACCTCGACATGTGTTAAAAAACATAGGAAAATGAAAAAGTTAGGTTAAAAAGTTTGTGGCAGAAAAACTTTTCGCTGTATGCAAGATACAGCGCTGCAACCTTGTTGTACATGTTAAGGACATATCAGAGAGTGCAAATAACCCTTCTGAAACAATTCTGTTGAGTGTCGCATTTTTGGCGATTTTTCAAAGCCAAAATTTCGGAAAATTGTTGCTTTTTGTACCACGAAAAACAGGACCAGCAAAACATTTTCGCCTCTCCTGCACGATTGGCAAAAGCTACAGAAATCGCTTATAGATAGTTGCACTCTACGCATACACAGAATTCTTATGACAGTAGTTGCAAATTTCCACCGTTTGTAGTGCTTTCAAAAAACTTGCCACAAAATGTGCTAAAAATTTTGCCAAAAATCATCATTTTGCACAATTTTCACGTTTTTTCAATAATATCTCCCTCGTTACCCACTCGAAAGTCACCAAAATTGGCACATAAAACTCTCAATGCCTGCCTGACATTATGGTAAAGGCAAATGCTTCAAGGTAGAACTTTTTTGTCGTGTCGGCTCCTTTGATCGCTTACAGGCCACAAAAGTCAATTTTTGAAATTTCCAAAATATAGACAAATTGGCTATCATTCGATAGCTACTGATGAGCTAAACAACTTTTCTAATAGAACGATGTGTTCGAAATGTAGTATCGGAAAGTTAGAGCAAGTTAAAGTTTTAGGGCACAGTTAGATGAAAAAGGGTCAGTTCACAATTGAAAAATGTACTGTGAACGACTGGCTGGATATCCCGAGTCATTTTAGTATTAAAATATTAGCCAACCCACAGAATTAATTTGCCATATTAGTTGACCCAAATTTCGCTGCCGTTCTGTCTCAGCATGACCTTGGAGGCCAAATCACAGTGATTTTCAAGTTTTCCAACTTTATAGCTGAACATCTCTGCCACCGTTTGATTTCGAACTCTAATGTTTTGTCTTGTTTTTGAGAACATATGTACCTATATTGTGTGTGAAAATGAGCGAAATCCGAGACTATCGATTTTGACCCAAAGCGACCCTAAGTCGCTAACATGGGTTTACTTCATGTGTTGGGCAAGTTAAGGGGGGGGGTCCATCGTGAAAAATTTTTAGACCACGGATTTCGCTCATTTTCACACATAATCTACCCATATATGTCGTACATTTCAAGTTTAAATTTTGAGTTGTTTCGTTCAGTTCTCCGTAAGTTATGAGCAATTCATTGAGTACAATTTGAATATCAGCGAAAATGAGGGTGCTGCAGACAACTGAAGCAAGTTTGCGCAAATCAACTTCATATATTTAGCTTATTTTGTTATGCACATTTAAAAACAATTAATAAAATCATTTTCGAACGGATTCAAGCCAGATAAGCATGATCAGAAGCTTCCTTAACTGATTTTCCGAAGAAACAAGGACCCTGTTCCCCCCGATGTAATGAAATATTTAAGAGCGCTTAACTTAAAATAGAAGCATTTCCGAGCCATAGTTCTATGAGAAGAATTCATCCCTGCACTGAGAGCTTTCGATTGATATAAAATTTAACGTATTTCGAAAAACTTGAAAAATCGCCATTTTTGAGATTGTGGTTGTCAGGCCCCCATATTTGACCCCAGTGACCAACTGAATGCACTAACTTGCACCATTTCTGCCCAAACTTGACCTAAAGTCATCAATAATGACGCGCACATAGATAGCCTAACATTTTACGGGTCTGTGTTGCCATAGCTCTATGTTATTTGCCAAAAAACAGGAATTTTGGAAATTTTGCTAAAAATTGAGAATTCTGCGCCAAAAAAATCTCGAAATTGGGCAGACTTAACCAGGATCAATTGGTATCATTCGAAATGTCTTGTCATATGCTGTGATTTGTAGGAAGCAGAATTTTTAATTAGGCCTTACAACTTTCACAGTATTTCATCAAAGTTGCTGACCCCCAATTTCAACGTTGCAAAACTTTCAAATTCGGCTATTCTCCAACTTTAAAAATTAATTAAAAAATTTTGAATGCCTAAATTAAAATTCCACTTCCTACAAATCACCCTTCTTGGTCGCATTTATGATATAAAATGGACTTTGAACTGTTTCGTTTTGTCGTTGTCGAGATTTCTCTGGCGCACGGAAAAAATCACCACTTTTTCCGTTTCCTATGTTTAACACATACTGACATCGACTATGAGGTGGAATTACTCGCTAACCGTAAAAGACCCGACTTTAATTTCAAAAACTCGTTAAAATATACCGATTGGACAACAAAATATGTGAAAATGAGCAAAATCGGAGATGGTCGAAAAATCGGCCAAAAATGGACCCACCCCCCCTTAACCCGGATTTGTGGCATAACCCGGGTTTAGGCGTTGATAACATTGGCCCCAGAAGTCTTTCTTGCTGCTCACTAACTTTAGCAAATTTTAGCAGCTCATAGGGTGAGATGGTCATAAGGGTACCAGGCTCCACTACTTTATCTCCAAGGTACTCTAACCGTTTTAATACAAGGGCAGCGCACTCACAATGTGGATAGACGTTTCGTTGTCTTGGCCACAAAGGCTGCAGCGGCTATCTGCGACCAGACCCATCTTGAGCAGATGGTAATTTAACCCCGTGTGTCCCGTAAGAATGCTAAGGATAGTTCTAAAGCCCACCCTACTGAGGTTGATTAACCTGTGGGTTAATCTAGTTCCATCCCAAACCACCCTACGGAACTGTCTGCAACCAGGCAGTCTAGCCCAGTGAGCAATTCGCCTGTTTTTAAGCCACTCCAGTACGTTTCTACGACCCAACGAAGGGGAGACACTTACCGCAGGTTCCGGGCCAATGAACTGGGTGGCAGATCCTTGACGGGCGAGTTCATCAGCTCTTTCGTTTCCCACAACGCCCACATGTCCGGGCACCCAGACCAAACTTACGATATTTGACTGTCCAATCGTGTTAAGACAGTCAATACATTTCTGTACCATTTTTGACTGCACCACGACTGACAACAGTGCGGACAGGGCTGATTTACTGTCAGAGCAAATCACTATACGCCTATCTTCACATACTCTTTCGGCTATAAATTCAGCACAAGTTTTTATAGCCAACACCTCAGTCTGGAACACTGTAGCCAGTTTTCCCGTAGAACATGAATATTCCACAGTCCATTCTTCAATGAAGACTCCAAATGCACTGTTTCCAGATGGTGTTAGCTTGGATCCATCCGTGTAGCACACCAAGGCGTCCTGAGGAACATCCAAGTACCATCCTTGACGCTGAGGCAGATCTACGTTGAAATTCCGATGGAAAATCCAGGTTTTCCTGCACCAGTCCTCCTGTGCATTGGCCTCCTGAACCAAACATGTATACATACACCAGACAACACCGCACCAAAATCAGCACCCTTAAGCATTTTTTAAAACTTTTTCTCCTGCCCCCCAGAAATCCGTGTCCCCCGACCAGGTGACCGGTGACTGGTGACCTTTCATCGATTTCGGCAATATGCCCATTGAAACAAGCGTAGTCGATTTACTATATGTGCCCCGGCCAAAACGCCGAAAAACGCTGTTTTAGGTCGTTTGCCCAGTGGTCAATAGGCCCCACAGGCTGTAGTGACCAGTGGTCACTTCCGTCGTTTCGGCGATATGCCCATCGTAGTCGATTTACTATATATGCCCTCGACCAAACCGCCGAAAAACGCAGCTTTAGGCCGTTTGACCAGTGGTCAATAGGCCCCATAGGCTGTCTGTAGTGACCAGTGGTCACTTCCGTCGGTTTCGGCGATATGCCCATTGAAATGAGCGTAGTCGATTTACTATACATGTATATATATGCCCCCGACCAAACGCCGAAAAACGCTGTTTTAGGCCGTTTGGCCAGTGGTCAATAGGCCCCATATGCTGTAGTGACCAGTGGTCACTTCCGTCGGTTTCGGCGATATGCCCATTGAAACGAGCGTAGTCGATTTACTATATATGCCCCCGACCAAAACGCCGAAAAACGCAGTTTTAGGCCGTTTGGCCAGTGGTCAATAGGCCCCATATGCTGTAGTGACCAGTGGTCACTTCCGTCGGTTTCGGCGATATGCCCATTGAAACGAGCGTAGTCGATTTACTATATGCCCCCGACCAAAACGCCGAAAAACGCTGTTTAGGGTGAGTTTTCCCAACTGTGACCCTGGGCGAGGAACCACGGGAGCCATGCTGACCAGTGGTCACTTCGGGCGGTATCGGCAGTATGTTCATAGTTTTCAGCGACCCCGATTTACTATACATGGGGACCATCCCGAGGCCAAAAAACGCCATTTTTAGTGACTTTTAGGCCATTTGTAGTAAAAGTGGGACTTTGCGAAAAATAGCGAAAGTCCGACTTTGGGACCTTGGCACAGAGCTAAAATTGGCCAGGTGCCAAAATGACCAAAAAGGTAGCATGGGGGATCCTTTCTACCAACGTATAATAGTAGTATGGTGCCAAAATACCCACATCGTTCCAACACTTAGCCGTAAAATGCATTTCCAATAAGCGTTATTCACCGAGAAAAAAACAAACGCACGGTAACTATCGCCTAGTGCAAAAATTCGAAGTTTCGAATTCGAACCGAAAGTATGGTGGTGCTTGTAGTACTACTCGAGTTGTTTACGACGGTAACCCTTTTACCACTCCGAACCTCTAATTAGCTGGCACCAGGCCAACACGGTCTCCAGGGGGCCGCGCAGACGCCTTTACACCCATATTATGAAGGGGCGCTATCGCGCCCCTACATAATCACTGTATTTTTTGTGTTTTTTATTGTGTTTTCGCACACTTTTTTAAAAAAGCACACAAAATTTTAAAAAATACACTAAAAAGCACACCCAAATTTTCACCGCACGAGCAAATTTTCATTCATTTTAAGCATAATTTTCAGTTTTTCCAAAAAATTTTGCGCCGAAGCCTTCGGCGCAAAGATATTAGATCACCTATCTATATTTTACTTCTCCTTGTTTTTGTCTGGGCATTAGTTGACCACCTTATGTAGATTTTATTATTCTAAGCAACCTTGCCAATAGGGGTTGTATATTCAATAAAATTACGTTTAAAATTCTGAACATGACAGAAATAAAATTTACCGTAGGAAAGTAAAAGTTCTCAAGGTTTTCAGACCAAAACTTTTAAAGCTTCTCAACATCTGAGAAGCCTTAAAAACCCGCCTCCCAGACCTCCTGTCTCAACACCCGCCTCCCAGACCTCCCGCTATAGCGCGAAACTACTTCTTTAAAGCAAACTTTAAAGTTAAGTGCACTGAAATATCGTTTATAAGGACTAAGAGAGCAATATATGTTTTCTCTTTCATCTGCAACAAGCGAAAGCTGCAAAATATAGTCCTAAATGCCATAAAAACCGTTAAAAATGTGTTAATAAAGCGAAAAAGTAAATTACAGGAAAAACATAGGTTTTTTAAAAACACACATTTTCTTAAAAAAACACACCAAAACGCACAGGTGAAATTTTGAAAAAATACCCTGCAAATAATACAAATAATAAAAAATTCGACTAAGAATTTGGGCTGACAACCAGTTTATCAAGCCTGACACAAAAATGTGAATACAAAATTATTGTGATCACTTATCATCACGGGTGGTTTACCGAAGTTTTCTTCGGAATATAGCAAGCTTAACAAAAAAGATCAAAATTTGGTTTTTTGGCTGGAACTTTCGCAAAACTAAACCAAATCGATTACTTTGAGGACCAATGGACATGCCTTGCGCTTTAAACCATCCCACTTTCATTGCTCTACGACCTACCAGGAAGTTGTAGTAATCGAAAGTCAGTGTCTTTTTATTTGTTAAGGTTTTAACAAATAAAAAATCACCCTTTAACAAAAAACAATCAGTGGCGGACCGGATCCCAGAGAGCAGCTAGCACCGTTTTCTCATCAGTTTTGGATAGAGAGGTGTTGGCAGAGAAACTTAGGACTTCGTTTGTTGGTGGGATATGACCCACTGTGGGTCATATCCCACCAACAAACGAAGTCACCCACGGTTACGTGGCCCCTGCCGGACCCTTCCGGACCCTCCCAGGTACAAACTGGACAGTCCGATATGGCTACAAACATGCCCTAGGGGGTTTTCTCGCGCGCAAAATTCAAATCTGGCATTAGGTTTTAGGTAACTGTAGTCTAATACTGACTTCTGGAATCACGTTTTCCGTCTGACGGTTCAGGCCCGGCTGGTAACCAGGTTGGACTATATATATACCAGAAGTGCCAGGCAACCACAAAAACAACGGCTGGAAAGGTTTTCGAGGTCACTGAGCTAGAATTTGTCGTTAGTTTTGCTCTAGCTGCTGTTCTGATATCAGTAACAAAATATTAAAGTGATTTTTTATTTGTTAAAATATTAACAAATAAAAAATCACCCACCCCAGGACCGCTCACAGGTTCGACTGAGAACTTCTATCATAGGGGTCGCGGCAGCGACCCCTATAATATGTGTCAAAAGTCCCTGGAGACACCGTAAAATAAGCTGCGCAGAGCCTGCGCAAAATCCTGCGCAGATTTTCATGCGCAAATTGTAGAGCACATCGAGTTTAGTATGTCTGTGAAGTTTCAGCCCCGTATCACTTACCGTTAAAAAGTTGCGCCCCGGACCGGTTATGGCGGCGATGTTTTTTTTCCAGTTTCTCCTATTTAATGGTCGTATTGTCCTGACTTTCCGCCTCTTTCACGTAATCTGCAGCGGAGGCCGGACCTAAAGGGGTATAGGGTCTGGTAGTACCCCATGCGCCATTTAAGAATCGCTACTTTTTTTGCGCCGCAGGTGCGCCACAGCGCCGCAGCGGCGCCGCAAAGTCGGCTCAGAGCGAAAAGTGACCATTTTTGTGGTCGCTGCGCAGCTCGAACGTTAAGAGCTGGAGCCTATTTCTTTTTATATTCAGAAACTACATATATTGAACTAACTAAATAGCTAAGTCTCGTTTCTCTATCACTTCCCATGCGACCACAGTGGCCGGTCAAAAATGGTGAAAATTCGAAAAATGAAAAATCGAAATTTCTCTCTGTGTATTCAACTTAGAAAGCTCAATTCTTTCATACAAAGGTTTTCTGGCACGGCGAATTGATTCCCGTAAGCAGTTTTGCCGTCGGACCCACCCATATTGCTGGGCTGGTTCCACTTTGCTGTCGGGAGGGTCATGTCGGCACCGACTTCCAAGAACACCATATAGGACTGTGCATAGCCTCTCAAAACTTTGTCCATAGGGGTTTTCTGGTGCGCCCAGCTCATTTCCGGTGTCCGTTTTGCCGTCCGACCCACCCATTTTGCTGCACTGGCTCCACTTTGCCGTTTGAAGGGTAAATCGGGTAGGGGGTCAAGTGGTCAAAAATAAAATTTTTCAAAAGTGGTCAAATTTGGTACCAAATGAAAGCCCTAAGTGAGCTGAACAACTTTTGTCATAGAATTGCATGCTCAAAGTGGCTGTAGAGTGCTGTGGTAGGGTGGGGGTGGGGACTTAGGTGATTATGGGTCAAAAATAAAATTTTTCAAAAGTGGTCAGATTTGGTACCAAATGAAAGCCCGCATCGAACTGAGCAACTTTTGTCATAGAAGTGCGTACCTAAAGTGGCTGTAGAGGGCTGTGGTGGGGTGGGGTGGGAACTTAGGCGATTTTGGGTCAAAAATTAAAATTTTCAAAAGTGGTCAAATTTGGTACCAAATGAAAGCCCGCATCGAACTGAGCAACTTTTGTCATAGAAGTGCGTACCTAAAGTGGCTGTAGAGGGCTGTGGTGGGGTGGGGTGGGGACATAGGTGATTTGGGTCAAAAATTAAAATTTTCAAAAGTGGTCAAATTTGGTACCAAATGAAAGCCCTAGGTGAGCTGAGCAACTTTTGTCATAGAACTGCGTACCCAAAGTGGCTGTAGAGTGCTGTGGTGGGGTGGGATGGGGACTTAGGTGATTTTGGGTCAAAACTAAAATTTTCCAAAAGTGGGCAAATTTGGTATCAAAGCCCGAAGTGAGCTGAGCAACTTTTGCTGTGTCAGATTTATGCCTTTCTCAACCGGAATTTATATAAAGGATAGACATAGGCCCAACACACATATTATCCCCCTTTGTGCGGAGCATTTTTGTTACTTGTATATGTATCGATAGCGCACAGTCAGGACATGTCGCATGTACCATATGAGTTGCCGAGGGACTTCCCTTAGTAAATAGTAGCCGAAACTCGAAGTTCGGTCCTGAACGTTTTTGAGGTCACTTTTGGGTACCCTCACTTGGAGGTCTGCCCTGATCGCATGGAGAGAGCCTAGGGGTTCAAACTCGTAGGCTGCAATGTCGAGATGTGTGGCTATCACCTGGGCTTATTCTAAGGAATTTTTCTTGGGGGGCTCTTTGGGGGGGCCCTCGGGGGGTGAGTCATTAACGTCAGTCATTAAATCAATAACGCTATTTTTATAGTAATCGCCAAAAAAGTTAATTTTTAGTGCAAAAATAGCGCTTAAATAGGCAAAAATCGACTAAAAATCTCCGGCGAAGCCGGAAAATTTTTGAAAATATGACCTTCTGAGCGAATTTTCAGGGCAAAAGTTGGTACCAAATGTGGCACCCACTTTTTTGGGGGGGGAACGATTTTTTGAGGGGGGGAAGGGTGTTTATGGGGGGGCACCCCCCCCCACTAGAATAAGCCCAGATCAGCGTGGAAAAAATTGGGTCGTTACGACTTGTCTAGGAGTCAGGGCGGGGTGATCTTTTTTTTGTTAAAAAATCTTTTTTGTTAAGCTTGCTATATGCATGCTAAAAATTTCTTTCTTTTAGGAACATTTTCCATCTCAAATCACGCAGAATGACGCAAGAACGAATAAAATCTGTTACGGTTGAATTTTTGATTAGCCTTTTTCCATTTTCAAAATAACTTTGATCTTTGCTTTTCCAACTTTGAAAATGTTAGCGCAGTATAAACTTGACTGAACATTTTCTGTTTTCGATTGACCACTTAGGCATCTGCTTTAACGTATATATTTAGAAGTATATAATTTTCATAGTTCAAACATTTTTCAATATTTGAAAGTTGATTTTTTTGGAAAAAACCATTTTTTGACCCAAAACAGCAATATACTGATATCAAAAAACTGAGTGTAGATGAGTCATGCTAAATATGCCAGATTTGCTGAATCCAACGATGTCAAAATAAAGCCGCTACGACACACATTACGAGCGGAATAAATTTGTAAACATTTGCCATTTTTAATGGGATTTTGGGTAACCTTGTTATTTACGACGTAAGGACAGTAAGTAAGGACAGTAATTCCTCGAAATCCTGTTGAAATTAGCGCAAATCCCTGAAAATTTCTTAAAAATTCAAAATTCAAAAAAATATTATTATAGTGGTGAAACTGTTACCGTAACATTGTTTTATTTCTACTTTCTTCTTTATTATCTAATTTTAGGCTTCACGTATTATTTTAACCCTCTCTTTTTAACCCATTTTCTCTTTCTTTTAAGGCGTCAGCCTCAAATATAGTCATAACATTAGTATGTAACCTTTCATCTTGGCTTCAAATCTTGAAAGGTCTTTCTCAATATTGTAGTATAAAAGGGGGCTTGTTATCTAATTATGTAACTGTATACAATTATTCTGTAGTGTAGTCTATAAGTAGTAGTAGTTTTGGCGAATCCACATATAGCGGTTGTTGTTGTTCTTTCCAGGCTCACATATAGCGGTTATCAATATAGCGGTTACCGACCTGATCCTTGCGACGGTCAAGTGAAACCAGCCCAGCAACCTGGATGACTCGGGCAGCAAACCTGATAGCGAGAATCAATTCTCCGACCCCCAAAAACCTTCGTATACAAGATCTGAGTCCTCCATGTCGCAAAATAGTGAAAAAACTAAGTTCAAAGTTGGATCCAAAATTCACCAACTGGCAGGCCAGTCCAGTACCCAAAAATTACGCGCCCGGCCGGATTTTAGATTTTTTCGGAAAAATTTAAAAATTTTCCCAAAATTTCCAATTTTACTGCTAAATTTTCAAAAATTTTTCAACTTATCGGAAAAAACTCGTGAGTATTTTTCCGAAGCCTGCGGAAAAAACGGAAAAAAACCGTTTTTTCCGGTAGTTTTTTCGGGTGCCCATCCCTGCTACCGCGACCCCTATGATAAACACGTCATCCCAAAAGTGTTACGTACAACTGTTGTTCCGAGCTAATCTTTCTAACTCAGCATTTTGACCAGTGACTGTCTTATGGTGACGGAGCTCTCCAGCGGAAGGAGGCATCCATGCATAACTGAAACCAATGTCAACCTTCGCATGCAACTCATCATCCTGGTCAGCCGACATGTCTACAATAAAAACCAGAATTAGCCATTATACGCATATATATCAGTGGCGCACCCAAGAGGGAGGGGCGGCGCCAAAGTTGAAATTTTTCTTTGCAAATTTATTTATTTCTACACATTTATATATGTATAAAGAGGAAAAAAAAGAGGGAGATGGATCGGTGTTTTAGATAAAACAAGTCTTGGACTTGATTGAATTGGGGAGGGGGGGGGGCGGAGATATACAAGTTTTACTTTGAGACCAATCATGAATATAATATATAGTAGTTGGTTTTATTGATTGAGGTATGTAGTTAAATAGAATTAAACATTCATACAAACCTGAAACGTTTTTCCGTGTAAGTCACGCTTGGAGAAGCACATTTCTTCGAACTCTGAAATTGAACGATCTGGGAATTTTCAGCAGGCGAAGTTTGTTTTTTCTGAGATGTACCTTTTGGACAAATTTTCGCTGCCCGGCCCGACCGGCCACCTGTGCGGCTGGCCAAAAGTGGCCTGACCGCTAAGATGGCCAAAGCGGGTCAATTTTTGTCACGGCTGCAGGGCTCAGGGAACAAGTTAGAGAGAAGTGGCTTGTTGGATCAGAAACCTTGGGATGGGTAGCGTGTCACAATGAGGGCGATTTTGGATATCTGTCCGGATCGTTCAGGCGGCCGGCCCAAAGTTGGTCCGGTCAAATAGCCATTTTGGAAAAATTTCAAAGACCCAACTCCACAGAAAAAGCCACAATAGGCCAACATGCTGGGTTATTATTTAGGGATGTAAGGGTTATTGGGGTCGCTGAACACGGTGAGATATGCAACAAGGAGGAACTGTGTGGCGACCATTCGACGTCTGAAACAGGAATGCTGGGAAAACTTTGCCTCGACCCTCAGTGCCAGAACAGACCCCAGGAAAGTGTGGTCTGTGATCAATGCTATCGACGGCAGAAAATCCGGCTCAACTCCAAACGCTGCTCTACTGTGCTCCGGCAAAGTGGTAGTCGGAGACAAAGGCAAAGCCAAAGCCTTTGACCAACAGTATTCCAGTGTAAGCTACGTCAAGCCAACCGAGCAGAGGAAGAAGAAAAGGATCGAGGTGAAGCAGTCCCTCAGCAACTGGACCAGACTGTCTGTTACCACTGATCCACCCCCTCACTGGAAGCGACGCCCCAGGAGGAGTCCGTCTCTCGTGGCTCAGACTCATCCATAAGGATCTAAAACCACTTAAGCTGTCACACATTTATCGGAACTGGGAGACGCATTGGAAGATCATATTGTTAGATATCGCCAGCGACCGAAACCAGTGGAAATCATTGATGCAGAGGATCCTGTCGGTAAAAGCAGGCGGTCCCGGCCGGGCGCCTTAGTAAGCAAGCAAGTAAGCAAACCGGTTCCGGAACGGCGAAGAAGACCCGATGTGCTCCAGTTTCTCACGACTGGAACTGGACTTAGCCCTGAACAACCTGAAACTTGGCAAAAGCCCTGGACGGGATGGTATCACTAACGAAATGCTGAAATGCAACTAACCCAAAGCTGGAAAATCATACCTACTCAGTTTTTTCAACCAATCCTGGCAGTAAGGAGCAAACCCCCCGCCCAGGAGGGTAGCCGACATCATCCCTATCCTGAAGAGGGTTAAACTGGCTGCCGAGACAACAAGCTACAGACCAATCAGCCTGACAAGCTGTCTGGGAAAACTGCTGGAAACAAAGTATATATGGTCAAATCCAGACTTCAGTGGTGCCTAGAACATCATCAGAAGCTGACCCCCGTCCAGGCTGGCTTCCGCCAGCTGAGATCCACAGAAGACCACATCTGTAGGCTCACTCAGTCTGCGGTGGATGGATTTCAGAAGCGACCCCCGCCAAACGGACGGTTTTGGCCATGATTGACTTTTCAAGAGCCTTTGACACGGCTATAATGGAAATGATCCTGTGGAAGCTCATCCAGAAAGGAGTCCCTCAGCTGATGGTGAAATGGATCAAGTCCTTCCTCACCCACAGAAAAGGCCGGGTCCGCGTGAATCAGTCATTCAGCATGCCTAGAATCTTCCATCAAGGTGTCCCACAGGGCTCTGTCCTGTCTCCACTTCTCTTCCTCGTGTTCATCGACGACATACTACGGCAGCTCCCTGAGGAAGTCGAAGGCAGCATCTATTAGGGATCGACCGGATATCCGGATCCGGATCCTGCCGGATATTGCTGATCCGGATCCGGATCCGGCAGCAAAACCATCCGGATCCGGATCTTTTTTGAATTAACGAAACAAAGGAATTTTATTAGTGAAACTAAGAAATAAATGTCCAGATTGCTCTAAATTAATTTCTAGAAGCGATTTTGTTGTGCTAAGAGTCTGGCTTTTACTGGGGGCTACCGCCCCCAGACCCCCCTTTATCTCAGTATTTATTCAGTTGACACTGATTTGTTTCAGTAGACTTTAATATTTTATTGGCTATGCTAATATTTTATGTATATATATTTTATGTTAAATTAATTTCTATTCACGTATATATATATAATTATATTTTTTATGAATGAATAGGCTAAGTTGGGTTATTTTAAAACATCTGTAAACTCATGAACAAGTGCGACAACTTAGACCATTAACTAGTTGGGGTTATCAAATCTTGACCAATGTTTTTCTGAATTAATTTTAAAAATCTTTTAATAAAGTTTTCCTTGAAATTTATTCTCGGAAATAGCAACACATTTTTGCAGGTCTGTATCGCATTTATCCAATGCATATTTAAATTGCAGATATATACGGGATGAACTTATCCAATGCTAATACTAAAACTTAAGCTCGAATACGTATATAATTAAATATATAATTCAGTAAAAGTAGGTATATAACTATTCAGCAGCAATTGGCTTGCTTCTATAATTTAGCATTAACCTCGGACAATTCTTTGAAAATTGTTGACTTTATTATAAGATGTTACATGTTTTCATGCATGATCCATGCTCACCACACGTTTAAAAATCTTTTGATTACGCACCTTGCGAAAATTAAATTCAATATTTATATTTCTAAATATATTTGTTAAATTCAAACTATTTGCAGCTTTCGAATAAAGTAAATTGCTGAAATTTATGAACAGCATTTAAAACATTTAAAACAAAGCCATAGAAAACCCCATATGCTGTAACAAAGCCAAGAAAAATTTTTAAAATTTTACGTGTATTTTGAAGTCTAGATCCGGATCCGGATCCGGATCCGGCCGGATCCAAACCAGATCCGGATCCGGATCCGGCAAAATTTTGGATCCGGTCGATCCCTACTATGCAGACGACGTGGCGGTATGGTGCTCCGATCCAGACATTAGGACAGCCGAAGCGAAAGTTCAGGAAGTTCTGGACTCCATCACAGCATGGGCGAGAGAAATTGAAGCAGTCATAAACGTTGAAAAATGTCAATGCTACATTTTTCTACCAACAACAAACAAGCCAACCAACAGCACTCCCTCTCCATATGTGGTAGTCCAGTCCCCTACGATCCGAATCCATCATTCCTGGGGGTAACGCTGGACTGGAATCTGTCATTTGCCCCTCACGTCAAGAATCTGAAAACCCGCTGCTGGAAAAGAATTGCCACACTCAGCGCAGTAGCAGGAAGATCGTGGGGTCCCTCCAAAGATGACCTCCGCCTGATGTACATTGCCTACATCAGATCAATCATCGAATATGCTCTGCCTGCCTGGTATCCCTCTGCGTCGGATAGCACCGTGGCTAAGCTAGAAACCATCCAAAACTCGGCGGCCAGGGTAATTACCGGATTCTATGCTGGATCACCCGCCGATCTGGTCAGAACCGAAGCAAACCTGCCACCGCTGCGACTGCGAGCAGAGGAACTGTCTGCCTGTGCCTACGAAAAATCTCTCCGGCTGACAGAAAATAACCCCAGGCGGGTCTCCGCGGAGGCTCAAGTAAAACAGAGGCTGAAATCCCATAAATCCGGGCGTTTGGTCGGAAGCAATACCAGTGAAATGACTGGTCTGAATGCGTGCCAACGAGAAAATCTGAAACTGCCTAGCCACCCGCCTTGGACAGCCGCCAACGCCACCTTCTACTCTATGCTGAGGACCCTCACCCCCAGAAACGCTAGCCCGGAAACTGTCCGCCTACAGGTGGAGGAGACACTTAATCGCCTCCCGCCGGCCGACACTATAACATGGACTGATGGCTCCGCAGAATCCGGTATCTACAACGGTGGATCCTCAGCTGTAGTCGCGGCGCCGAATGGTGAAGAACTAGACCGAATCCTGAGCCTGCCGGACGTGTCTGCTCTAGCTACACGGCTGAACTCGTAGCTATTGGTGCAGGCTTAGCCTGGGCTCTCCGGAATCGCCATCCCAACTGGAAGGAGATCCGGATCTGCACAGACTCCCAATCCAGCATAGCCAAATTGTCGACCACAAACCTCTGAGGTGGCTCGGCATTGCTGGACAATATCTGGGGAAAACTGGTGGAACTTTTCAGCCTGGGTTGCCATATATATAGTCACGCGGGAAAAACCCACTTTTTCTTTCTTGAACCAGAACTTTCGACTAGTTTAGCTAGCACGACTTTGATACTATATTTAATTAGGGTTTGTCCTAAGCTTTCGAATGAGGTATAGTTTGTCTCTCCAGGCACTGTCATTATGGAGAAATTAAAGTTTTCCGTGTCGGGGAAAACAACCCAATGCGGGAAAAAACCCATCGGCGGGAAAAACCCACCCTGATTTTTTTGCTGGAAGCGCGCCAGGACAATTTTGACGGTGCCATTCGAAAGAGTGGGTTGTTTTTAGTAGGCCTGCATCGAAAAATACCAACATTTTTGAATAATTTCAGAAAAAATTGAATTTTGAAAATTTTGTATGTTTAACACGTAAACATAGGCAAATTTTGAAAAATTTTAAAAATTGCTTATTTTCACCAGTTTAAGCATCCTAAAGTGTAGAAAACGCATTTTTCTTGTATTTAGAGCAAACTAGACCCATTTTACTGCAAAAATAAGCATTTTTGATCAAAATTGGTATTTTGGCTTGAAATGGCGCCATGTCCGATTTCGACCCCCTGGACCACCAACAACAGAACGAGCCCAGGTAAATGAGAAAGAAGAAGAAAGTCATGTACCACCGAAGGTCCGAAAAATTCGGACCTCCGGTGGGACTCGAACCCACGACTTTTTGCGCACTAAGCAAACGCTCTGCCGACTGAGCTACGGAGGCACAGTCTCATCAAGCTTTGTCGGAATTCGTGTACCAATGTACATGACTTTCACAACGTGAACCCACGTAAAGTAGAAACAAAGTGGAGGAAGAGCAAGCTCAAGGGCCGTAGCACTTGTTCTACAGATATAAATGAGAAAGAAAGTCATGTACCACCGAAGGTCCGAAAAATTCGGACCTCCGGTGGGACTCGAACCCACGACTTTTTGCGCACTAGGCAAACGCTCTGCCGACTGAAGAGCTACGGAGGCACAGTCTCATCAAGCTTGTCGGAATTCGTGTACCAATGTACATGACTTCCACAACGTAAACCCACGTAAAGTAGAAACAAAGTGGAGGAAGAGCAAGCTCAAGGGCCTTTGAGCAGGCTCAAAACCTATGCCAATTTAATCTATAGGTTCTATTAAACAAATGTATGTATTAGTTTGACCTTCCCTGCTAACAGTTAGAAAAATATACAATTTTGAAGTGGTTTTTTCCCGCCGATGGGTTTTCCGCCGCCAACTCTAAGTCACCCCCAGGTCGCACCTTAGGGGTTAGAGCAGTGTGGCTTAGGGATCGACCGGATATCCGGATTCGGATCCTGCCGGATATTGCAGATCCGGATCCGGATCCGGCAGAAAAACCATCCGGGTCCGGATCTTTTTTGCAGTTAACAAATCAAAGGAAATTTATTACTGAAGCTGAAATATAAATGCCTGGAGTGCTCTAAATTAATTTCTAGAAGCGATTTTTCGTGCTAAGAGTGTGGGGTTTTACTGGGGGCTGCCGCCCCCAGACCCCCGTGTATCTTAATATTCAATTTAACTCGAATAAGTTGACTTTGATATTCTGTTAAATAATTTTTTACGCAAGTCATGCCAAATGAATTTCTATATATTTTCCATAATTATGTAATTTTTTTTATAAATTAGTGTTAAATAGGTCTTTATGAGTAGTTATTTTAAGACATCTATATATAGACAAAAATTTAATAAAGTTTGCAATTATCAGACTTCTTGACGTGTTGGGTTTTTCCAATTTTAACTTGTGCTTTTCTGAATTTTTAAGCGATGCTTTTAATAAAATGGTTTCTCGGTAGTAGCAAAATTTTAGGTCTACTTACGCCGTTTAGCCATTTCTTATGTATTGCAAAATTTTTAGACAAGTAAGCATAACCGACTTGTAAACTAAAAAAATTTAACTTCAGTGAAATTTTTAAGATGTTCAAGTATTGGTTTTGTTTTTCTCAAGCCCCATGTAAGAAGTTAAGGTAATATAGCAAGGTTCACAAAAAAAAATCAAAAATCGAAATTTTGCTGGCAATTTCGCAAATGAAGTCCGATCGAAAAACTTTTGGTACGTATGGAACGGCAGTGACCCCCTCTACATATGGTGCAAATTTCATGCCGGTAGCCCTCATGTAGCGTGAGTAATAAAAAATTTTTGTGATTTTTTTTTGTGAACGAATTCACAAAAAAAAATCACTTGTTCACAAAAAAAAAATCACCACCGGATCTGATCTCAGGATATAGCTAGGAAATTTTTCTTTTCATGCATAAATAGAGCATAGTCCATAGTGTTATTATGTAAAAACATTTGGACCCCAAAGTTTTTTTTGCACAGGCTGAACTTCGAATTTTGGTTCTCGGCCCCCGGGTCCAAAGTGGCTACCCAGGCCAATGTGCTTGACCTTTATTATTGATACCAGGAAGCTAGGAATCCACTTATTTTGTGTTCTATTGCTCTAGTAAGCACAGAATAAACAATTTGGCGGAGTAATTTCGAATCTGGAATGGTCACGTGACTTGGCCTAGGGTCACGTGACCTGGGTCGGGGTCACGTGACTGACCAAAAATTTTATTTCAAGGCCCCAGAAGCCTAAAAACTCGCCTATATAGGTTTTTCGGTGCGTAGAATTCAAATTTGGCATTAGTTTTTAGGTAGCGTTTGCCCAGATAGGTGATCCTGACCACCCCCTGGGTCCGGAGGGTCCGGACCGGGTCCATCGGCCGGACCGTCTGTCAGAAGGGGGTTGAGGTACCTAAAACATGCTCTATATAGGTTTTCCGGGTAGCTGAGCTCGAATTTGGCATTAGTTTTACCCTAGCGGTTGCCCCAGAGGCATTTTATAAATAGTTGATAGTGATTTTTCTTTTGTGAACTTGTTCACAAAAAAAAAATCACCCGCCGGTGGCGAACCCAGAGGACATGGCAGGGAATCCAATATATGGTTGGATAGCTTAGAGTTAGGACATGTCACATGCATAATATGGGGTAGCTGCGCAAAGTCCATAGTGAGTACCAGCAAAAATTTCAATTTTGGTCCGGAGTTGTCCGAAGGTCCGATTTTGGGTGGGTCGACTATTTTGGGCACCCTAGTCGGAGGAGTTGGACCTCGGCAGCCAAACTTATATATGTTAGGGTTGGGACTTGTGGCTATTACCATGCAAAAAATTTTCCGGCTGCGGCTTGTTGTTAGCCGTCTAGGTGGGTGATTTTTTTTGTGAATTTTCGGGGTGATTTTTTTTTGTGAACCTTGCTATATATATTAATCTACTAAACTGCTGTTTTTTTGAAAAACTTTGATTGTAAACTGTCCCATGTCTGCGGCTGCGACCCACATATTTCAAAAATTCTTTAGATACTTAGTGAAAATTGTTTAAGGCTAAATGTTTGTTAACTCATTTGCAGTATCAAACACAGAGAAATTGCTGAAAATTATTAAATAAATTCACTACCTGCATTGAAGCAATACCAAAACCATAAAACCCCCCCATAAGCATTAACAAAATCAAAGAACAAAATTTTAAAAATTTGCATGTATTTTGATGACTAGATCCGGATCCGGCCGGATCCAAACTGGATCCGGATCCGGCAAAATTTTGGATCCGGTCGATCCCTATGTGGCATATATCATCATGAAGCCCAACAGATGCCCTACACATACATACTATCCGCTTTGGTCTAGGCCTTTCCAGTAGTTCAGGGTGGCCAGGCAAACTTTGCCAAATTTCGGCACTTGGACGGACCAAAATCTTCGAAAATTTCAAAGTCCCAAAACATTTGCAGGGAAGCAGTGAGAGCGACAATAATACAGCCTCCAGGGATATTTTGATGCTCTTCAAGACAGGCTATTAAAATCCTACATAGCTCATACCGGTAAGTCCACACTGGAGGTGGGTTTTTTGCCCGCATATTAAAATGGGTTTTTCCCCGCTTGACTATATCCTTCCAGTGGATCCCTGCCCATATCGGTGTAGCCGGAAACGAGGCGGCTGATGAAGCCGCAAAGGCGGCATCTCGAAATCTGGACCAGCATGAGGCCTGCGTTGATGTGACTGCCAAGGCCGTGATCAAACGGCATTTCAGAGAAAAAACCAGACATTTCAGAGAAAAAAACCAGACAGGAGCGCCTGAATTCCGACCCTCTTGGCATCTACGCCAACGGATCTGCACCCAACCCCTCCCTGGAAAGAACGATCCTGCCTGTCCAAACAGGAGTGAACTGTGCTGGCCCAGTTACGAAGCAACGGGCACTGCACTATCCTTGGAGCGTTCCGCCGTAGAATTAGAATGGCGGACAGTCCCAGATGTCCGGGTTGCGGGCATGAATCTGAAGACCTCCAGCACCTACTACTCGACTGTCCTGCGCACACTCCCTCCCGGGTCAGGCTCTAGCCCGCTCCATCGTATTGGTTCCTAACCAGATGATCCAGGAACAACAACAACAACAACAACAACTAGCGCTACTGCAAGAATGTGTTGCCCACAATACATTCCTTTGGGGTATAGATTTTGCTAGATGTATATTTTTTAAGTTATTTCTGTTCAGGAAATCAGGCCCAGTACTCAAACAGCTTTCAATTAAGCACCATACTAGTGCCCATGTTCCAACGAATTTTTGAAAATCCGGCTTTCTCCGGAAGTTACGGATTTTCTAATCTGCGGCCATAACTTTCGCCAGAAACATTTCAGCAACTACGGTAATGATAAAAAATTACTCAGCGCGACGAGCTCTTTCGTTTGAGCACCATATTGACTAGTTTTGAGCAAATTTTTCAAAATTCGGAATTTTCCGGATCGAATATCTCGAAATCCGTAAATTTTCCGGAAATTTCGATTTCAGTTTCGAAATCAGTGTGGTCGAGTTACCACGCTGATACTACGACAGAGTTTAGAGCCAAATCGAAGACAAAAAATTTTTGACCAAATTTTGGATTTTTGAAATTTCGCCTTGGTCCCCCCCTTACCACCTGAAAAAATCCGAATTTTCAAAACCCGGAATTTCGGAACCATCTTGCTTCCGGGAGATGTCCTAGTCAAGGGCTTCAAAATAAGGTATCAACCACCCCTGTACAAAAAATTTTTGACCAAATTTTGGATTTTTGAAATTTCGCCTTGGTCCCCCCTTACCACCTGAAAAAATCCGAATTTTCAAAACCCGGAATTTCGGAACCATCTTGCTTCCGGAAGATGTCCTAGTCAAGGGCTTCAAAATAGGTATCAACCACCCCTGTACCCCTTCCCAATCTCGAGATCTAGGGGGGAACAGACGGATAATAATAAGCACAGAACGATAACAAATTGTTGCCCATCCCTTTGGAAAAGTGGGCAACACAACAACACGATGAGAATAGTCGCAGCGCAGTCCGGTGTTGCCATCGTGCTGTACTGTAATGCAGC
Organism: Trissonchulus latispiculum; assembly: GCA_030248195.1. NCBI lineage: Eukaryota > Metazoa > Nematoda > Enoplea > Enoplida > Ironidae > Trissonchulus > Trissonchulus latispiculum. The sequence goes on from JASAND010005080.1 coordinate 62,899, forward strand.
AACCGTAGAACGTTGGATGTAGACTTACTGTAAACGGTTAAGCATATTAAATTGGATGTATATGGATTGAAAAGGAGGGAGTTTTGACTAAAATTTATTGAAAAGGAGAGGGTGTTGACAAAAGTTTGCAGCTTTTGTAATGGTGTATTGATAAGATTTTCCTGGGACAACCCAAAAAATACGGGGTTTCAACCCCCAAACACCTCCCCTGGATACGCCCATGGCCATACATGGGCAAGGTATATATCTCTCTGCAGGGTGTACCAGAAATTGTTTTGCGCGGTCCCCCTTTGCTCAGCAGCTGGGAAGGGTGGCCCTCGAGATATTTTCAAATTATATAAAAAAATATCCAACCAATTTGCAGTGTCCACTCTTTTTCATTCATTTCCCAGAATACTAACCTCTATAACTTCTACATTGTTGTAAAAATGAAACAAGTAATAAAAATGCTCCTCCGGAGCATGAAAAAGTAATATGGGTGGTGGTGAGGTTGTAAAATCAAGAGAGGACTAGTCTTAAAAATGCTTAATATGGGGGCTAGGTTTAAAAAAGAAGAGGACTAGGTTGTGGGCGAATTAATATGGGCACAGCTTCGCCGAGCAACCCATATTCGCGGACTGAAAAAGTTATATACATACGTATTACGTATATATATATATACTAGGGGGGAAAATGCCCTCGACGGGCAACCAACTTGGTAGAATTGGGAAAGACTTGAATGTTAAATACACGGTGCATGGTTACAACTGAGATTCTACTGAAGCGGAAAAATGCCGTTTCTCAGCGACTAAAATGACAGAAACCAGCTTTGTGCGCCGAATAGGGAATGTAATCGGCGACTAAAATGAAAGAAACCAGCTTTGTGCGCCGAATAGGGAATCTACTCGGCGACTAGTGGTTTTAAATGGCTTTAACCCATTT